>JAOVVO010000272.1:0-97694 GCA_028564675.1 Onchocerca lupi
GAAAGAATGGAAATAAAATGCATTGTTGTGGAATGCGACTAAATATAACTGGAATGATAGCATTCAAATAAGTGAAGTGATAACAAAATAAAGACAATCATTGTATTAATTGAAGTGATTCAAGTTATTCTACGCCTTTTCGTTTTTATTTAACTTATTAAGTACTGCATTAGAAATTTTTTATATTAATTATACTAATGCTGATACTTGTACTAATATTTCTTATTGATAAGAATCAAACATATCTAAATAAAAGTTAAGCAATTATAATCAGCATAATAAATATTAAACAATAAAGAGATATTATCAGAAATTCAATCCCAATAAATAAATTTACGAACAAATAAGGGACCAAAAATAGGATGCAGACATCATAAATCTAAAAACTTGATATGATCGGCTGAATTAAAATTCAGAAACAAGTGAAATGGAAAAATCGAAAGATGTCTTTGAAAATGATAACTAAATATCACATAGCCGATAAAAGCTAGTTAAATCTAGTTGCAACGCAAGTTCAACATAATGCATTTTGCGCGGTGGTGCCATCAAAATGTTGAGTATATCCCGTATAAGAAGCTGAAAAGCGTAATAATTATATATAAATATTCCAATAATTAATAATGAAAACACGTGTTTTGATTTTGCCAAATGATAACACAGTTAATAAAATTATATTTAGTCTTATTATATAACATAAATTCATTGAAATAAAATCCTTTCTATTATTTCTTCTAAAAAAACGAAAGTTCACATTTAAAACAGTTAGAAATTCTACCGATTTTTTTTTTTTTTTTAGGAACTATCTCGTCTAAGTGATTGAATCTTCAGAAATTCAAGACTATTATTTTAAGTATCCAAAATACTTTAATTACAACTCAGTAAACCAACCACAAATTTCGAATTCAGAGTTTTCACTTTTGGCTGATAATATTCCTCCAAATGTTGTTGCAATTCTTCTAAACGAATTCGTTCTTCTTCTTGCTCGAAAAATTTAGTATCGTGAAAATTTTTGCCAGTTAAATCTTTCTGCTGTTTACTGAAGCGTTTACGGGCTTCAATTGTATCAATCATCTAGAATTAAATTGAAGCATTCAGACATGAATCAACGATACTGTTGAATTTATTGTAATTCTATCATATACAAAAAAAAAAAAGAAAAATTAATCTTAGAGAGATGTAAATATGACATACCTCTGATCGAAAAGCGGTATAATGTTTAAGAAGATTTGTTATTAATGAAAAGACCACACAAAATAAATTACGTAGTGTCTGAAAAAAATTATTTTTCTTTAGACCTATACTAAATAATGAAAGATATATATGAAAAATAGGAAATAATATCAAACAAAGATCGAATGCAATGAATAAAATCAATATATTCAAAAACAAAAGCATTTTTACCGTGCTTTCTTCATTCAAGAAAAGGCCTTCTTCGAGTTGTCTAAGATATCGATTGTGTGCTTCTATGATAGCATCTAGATCACCGCAGATATTGTCTATTTCCAGGAAAAAGGCTGCTCGAAGATTTAACACAATCTAAAAAAACTACGAAAATATTAAACTTTTTTTCACGCTGACGCTGTCTTTGAAAATGCGGTAAAATAAGATGAAGTCATGGTAAAAAATATATGTCTCATGAGAATAAACTATAGTTTTTGATAAAAAATATGTGAAACAAAAATAGTTTAAAATGCAAATAATTGTTAAATATAATTTGCAAATTGTTTATCGAACTTGCTTTGAACTGAATAATTTCTGATTTAAGAAAACTTTATAAGTACAATGGAAGGAACAAAAAATTACATTATGCGAGACGTAGGAACGAATAATGCTCAGAATTTGAGACATTCGAGCAAAGGAAACTGTGAATATATTCACTATCAGTGTTGCATCTAAAATAATTAATTGAGTACATCCAACGATTATTCAACAACGAATAAAGCAGAGAATGAATAGTAAAGCTAAGCGTTAAAAGGCAAAATCCAACTCACAATAAAGTTTACTGACAAAAAACTCTTATTTCTTACTATCTTTACAAACCACAAATCTAAATTACAAATTCAACGAAAATAAATAATTCTCTATAGTATCAAAAGCTCTAGTAATTGATTATAACAAAAAAATTAAACATTGATTTTTAAAGAAGCCACAACAATTAAAACAAACCAGATAATGGTTCACTCTTCATAAAGCAGTGATGATCTTGCAAAGTGGCAGTGAGTTGAAAATCAGTTGAAATTAGAAGCCATATAAATTCAAATGCTTTCTCGTAACGTTCCATGGCACTAAAAAAAGTTGTCAATTTCATCAGAATAATTTTTTGAATGCATCTGAAAACAAGAAATTGCATGGATCTGCAAACATTTAAAAACAAATCGAATTATAGAAAATGAAAACTCCTGGCATTCGATTTTGAATTATGGGCAGAAATTAAAAGTCAGTTTTTATAAACTTATCTCTATCCATTTACCAAGTCTAAGAGAAAGGATAAATTCTGCATGCTCCAGGAATAGTTTTTTTTTTCTTGCAATCAAACAAACAGAAAGTATAAATGGCTTAATCCTAATCTTGTTGCTTGCGTTGCAGATCTGCATATTCAAAATTCTCAATTTCATTTCTCAAGAAAATTATGAATAGGATCACGAGGATTTTTTGGTTACTCTTGTCAATTGTAATTAAAGTTTTTATTATGAAGCCTACTTAGCATACAATGAAACACATGTACGCATAATACTACATATATCAGTTCAAATTCATAATGCATACATATAAATGTAAAAAAAAAATATATCTGGCCAAAATGCAGTAACAAACAGCTACAATCAAACAGAAACTTCTAATAATTAAAAATAGAAAAAACCTTTCGTTTAGAACAATTGAGATGGGGATTTTGGACTCATAGTTCAAACGGATGGTTGCACAACCACATTGGTCCCGAGGGCTTGCGACAAGATAAGAGGAGTCGCCTGCTTCGTTAAATTCTTCCATTAAACCACAAGTTGCTTCGATATTTGCATGTTTTAAAATGTCTTTTGGCCAACTCTTGCACTGCTGGATAGTTGCACTAAATGCTTGAGAAACTTGTTGTGAATTCAATTTGAACATATCACAGTTATCACTTGTTTCTTTCCTGCAACTGATCGAATCAGCTCGAAAGCTAAATTTTTAGAATAATATTCAGTAATTCTTTTCAAAAGTCTGATATTAGCCAAATTTATTAGCATTATGAACCATTGTTTCATTTACATGATCTTAGAAGGAAGTAAACTGAAAAAATCAATTTCAGTTCAATTCCTTCCATTTTACAATTTTTTAAATGATCACTCCGCTAATTATCAAATTCGCTGGCATACTTGAGAAAGAATTTTCCAGTGTCTACGAATCACAGAACAATGTGTTATTACAGATAGTAAATTCTATTAGCTATTCAATCACTAAACCACAGCACTGAAAAAATGATCGAAGAATGAAGAATTTTCACTGACTTCAACATTTCGTAAAAAGTTAGCGCGAAATATTCATCGTTCAACAAATAGTGTTGTTCAATTGCCAATATATGAGCATGAAAATTATACTTTTGAACGATATTCTGCGAAACTTTGCCACTCATTCGACGAGACAGTCTAAAATTTGAAAACTACAGTCAAGAATTACAACAAAATAAGTTGACAGATACGGTTGGATAAAGAACGATATATATTTCATGGAATGTGTCAAATTACTTCAGAACTACTAACGATAACTGCAAAGGAAATTCGCCGAATATAAGCAGAAGTTCAAGAGTAATGTTGACATATCACATTCGGCAGAGTCTTCGAAAGAGTTTAAAGACTTGCTAAATTTTTTCATAAAAGAAAAAGTAATGACTGAAACTGCCAAAAAACATACTTAGTAACAGCATGCCAAAGGCGATGACCAGCTGAGACATATAAATAGCATTTCAGTGGATCAACTGAAGAGAGTATGCGCTGTCTCTCATGTAAATCGTCATCTTCCATGCCCATTAATTCTAACAGAGCAACAGTCTTGCCAACAACAAAAATCTAAATGGAAATCCAAAAATTTTCGCTATTGGTAAAATAGATAAAAACCAATTAATTTGATCAGAATGTGAAAACTTCTAACATCAAAAAAAAAAAAAAAAAAAAAAAGATGAAAAAATTGGCATAACAGAATATTCTTCCAATCGATATAAAATTATTTTATTCAAGCCACAAAATTTATGACTGATAATAAATGTTTCAAGAAATAGCTCTTTTTGACATACTTTTTCTTTAAGGCCTTCGAATTGCTGGAAGATTATTGGTACTGCATTATCAATTATACTATATTCTTTCGACCAATTTTTTTCCATCGCCCACTTGTTTCGCAATTCGATCATCCACTGTAAATGCTTCCGTCAAATTTCATACAAAATTGTTTATTTCAAATCAAGAAATTGACTGAAATTTTTGAGATGGAGTAACTACTGAGTTATAATTTCAAGTCAGTTTTGTCTATTAGATACATTAATTGCTGTTATTTCCGAATTTATCAATAACCTATATAATAAGAAATGAAACTAATCGTCTCAAATTACAACATTTTTAATCAAATGAATGAAAATAAAACTAATTAGTTTAATTCATGGCACGAATTCAAAGTCAACGAGATTTACAACAATAAAAATCATAAAAAACACAAAAGCAAAATTTACTTGGAAACCAGGATCCATCAATCGACCATAAACAAGCCAGTTATGAAGGCATTCATGAAAAATGTATAACATAGGACGCAGCAATGCATACAGAAATTGTTGTACAAATTGATTAGCAGTGCTCCTAAAGCCAAAAAGTTTGAGATCATGAAAATATATTTATTTGCAGTAAATCCTCAGCTAGCGGCTGAATTGGTAAAGAATGTTTTAGTTTTGTCTTTTTAATTTTCGTAATCTTACAAAAATAGCGCAGACATGTTTCATTGTCATAATGAAAATTAATCAATTTTCGAATTACCAATAAACTGAGCAAAGCATGTTGAAAATTTGCATTCCTTTGAGTCGTTCAAAAACGCAAACAAGTTTTAAAAAAAGCGGCAATAACATTTCCCAGTTGGACAATGCAACCAAAATATCCAAACAAGTGAACAATCTTGGATTGGACATATACTGAAACAACTTCACAAATTATTTTTAATATAGATGAGAGCAAGAAAACATTCTAGATTTTAGAAATATTTCGATTTATAATGAAAAATATGTAGCAAAAAAAGACTTGGCATATTATTAACAAAATCAGTCCATATTTCCCAAATGAGAATAATTATATACCTTCGTATATAACATAGAGATAAGGCCCATGTAGCTGGCTAATACTTCGGACAAACCTGTGGAAAAAGCCTGAAATAGTGAATCAAAAAATGCGGCAGTTACGTGAATTTGAATTTTCATTTACATTCATTTATTTCAGTTCTGTTTTTTTCGCTTCAATCATGCGAAGACAATATTTGGAATATCTTATAATCGAAATAATATCTAGTAAGATATTAAAACTAAAACTAGTAATGAACCTCAAATTTGACCTGGCAAAATGCAGTCTACAACAAATCCAAAACCGAATGACTTTGAAAGGTGACAAAAAAACCATTGCAAAGCAAAGTAAAAATGTGATGCGCATCCAATAATGCATATTGTGATGCACGATGTATATGTTAAAATGTCTTTCATCCTAACTTACCAAGCAGAAATAAATGAAACAAACCCGAGCAAGGCGATCCGAGGTCGGCTTTTGCGATTCATGTCGTAACTGCAAATAAGCATTTGCAATAGGCAATAATCTCAAAAGCTGGACGCGTACAGTGTCGTCAACTGCAAGCATATTGCTTAACTGTAATTCAGAATGTTTGTCACCGCGACATAAGATGTAAGTACCTTCAATGCCTTGCAAAGCCATCAGTATATGTCTTGTCAGCTCCTCTTCGCAAACAACTGTAAATTTCTCAAATTAAACTTTTATTTGTGCATTTCATGCTGAAAAAAGATTGAAAATGCTTTTTGTACTGTTTATTTTTCAGATATAAACTTAGATACAAATAGAAATTGTATTTGGCATAAATTCAAAGCGTAAATTTTTGTACCTTCTGTTTCACTACACGCTAAAAATAAAAGTTTGGATTTCTTGCGAACGCAACAAGAATTAGAGATCGAAACAAAATGCATAAAAAACATCATGATTGCAAAATTTTTGAAAAGGAATTCTGCCTCTTGAAAATGATGTTTTACATAACTTATATTACCCAATTTATTTGATACGAAATTTATTGTCCCTTACCAGTTTACCAAAAGCTAATCAACACTGATAGAATACAGATATACAATACATTTTAAAATAATAATGAATGTTATCAAGACTAACCAGAGAGCTGTGCTGCTCGTCCGGTGAGTGCAAAAGGCTGTGGAGTTAAAAGCCGAACATGTTTCGACCTGCAAAAAACTTCTCAGAAAAAACCAACAAATGTAATTTCTAGTCAAAAATTGATCTAAAAAGATGATCAGTTTTTTCCGTAATTGATTCTGATTGAGATAAACTATCAAAGATACTCTCCTATAAATATCATAACAAAGAAAAATCTGAGCTGCAGCTTAATTTTAATTACTTCTGTCATACGGGTCACCGAAATTAAGCTGTTGCAAACAAATTATAATTTAAGGTTCAGGATTTCAATGTTTCAAACTCTTCAAGATTAAAAACATACGAAAAAAGGCTTTGTCTACTACTCGAGGAACTTGGTGTCGTTGAATGACTTAAAGCAAATTTGGCGATATGCCGTCGGGATATCGGTGTTATTGAAGCACTACTAGTATTCGCATTTGCTGTTGCTAGTTTTGCATCTCGCTCAATCCTCCTAGCGTACTGAAAAAAAAGATGGGTAATCGCAAAGGAAAGTTATTCTTAATCAATTTTTCTTCATTTTTTCAGCTTTGAGACTTGCTTTTCAAAAATTCCAGCAAAACTCATTGAGGCGAAAAAAATCATGGGACAACAAGAAATTGATTTTCAGATCTCTAAAATTATGATCATAACAATTTCAATCCTCGATTAATCATTTAAGCATGAATGTGATCATATCAACATTGATTTTGAAAGTATAAAAGGTATTACTACTGATGTCTTCAGCTTTCCAACATGACGAAAGTATTTATTCAGAAGAAGCTGAATTAATCGGAAAAAAATCAAGATATTTGGGGAATAATCAAGAAATATTGAACTGGGAAATACTGTACAAGAATTAAGCTAAAAATAATTGACTAAATAAAAATCGTCCCATATACGAGCAGCTTAGGCATAAGACGAGATCATCCAGTCCTTTGATATTAACTTTTAACTAAATAACTTTGCATAGAAAAAAACTTCGCACAGAAAAAAAATATCTAGATAAAAACTGAAGAGATAATGATTTGCATAAATCTCCGGAAGCAAATAAAAAAAAAATAACGCTACTAAAGATGCAAAAAATTACACAACTTCAAAAAATCAGAAATCATGTACAAGCATATTCGATAATTATCTAGGCTGTTCATGTATGATTCCTGATATTTGGAAGCTGTATAATTTTCAGGTTTTGACAGTGAGAGTATTCAAAGACCATGGAAGATTGTTAGTAGACTAGAAAAGAATCTGTGAAAGAATTATATGCTTAAAATTGGAATTATCTACTTAATATCAGAAGACTTTCTCGACTGACAAAACTACTAACTGAAAAGCCAAACCATTAAAAACAATAAAAAAGTAAAGTAATTTGGAGAAATAAGATTTATAGAAAGACTGATCAAAAAATTTACTGGTAGATATGTATATTTTGCGATTAACATACTTGACGTTCCGAAGCATACGCTATGAGAAATAGAATTAGTTCATCTGAATCTATCAAATCTGGTCGTTTTTGTAATCTACGTACAATTTCCGCAAACTGAGCAGCTCTTTTTTCACTTCGTTTGACATCTGTAAAATATTAAATAATAAGAACAACATTAAAAAATTAATAAATGTATATCCAAAGATTTTTTAAATGAATCACAATTGAAATTGAAGTGATTGTCGAAAAAAAAATACTAAAAAAAGACTGAAATCAAATATTTTAATAATTGAATAGTCTAATGTACAATTGAAAAGATCATACATTTTCTACGAATTCGTTCGATTTCGTTCCTTGCATCAACTTTAAAAGCTGTGCAATCTCCCAGAAAGAACCAAGATAGATCTTCACGATCAGAAGCTAAAATCAAGTAAATTAAAATAAATTTAAAAAATACTGAAACAGTTCTATATTATTTTGTTTGTGGGACTTAAATTTGGTGATTTACGCCATAATCAATTTTGTGTAGAGAACATAAAAATTCTTCTTTTATATTGTTTGGCGAAAAAATGTCAACTCATCACTGCAGTTAGAACAAAAGAAAATCAAAAATAACAAAACACATAGAAATATAAAATGAACAGCTGATTTGATATATAAGACTACATTATTCATTCCTAAATGTCAGTATGACTCGACAGAGGTTCTAAAATAAAAAACGATTGCAGAAAAGTTCAAAATCATTTTTTTTTTCTTAGAAAAGAATGAAAACATACGATTGCAGTTGAATTCTTGTATGAAATCATCCAAAAGTGGACTAAAATCCGGTCTACTGGATCCCATCAAGCATTTGATATTCGATGCTGCAAATTATATGTTTTTAAACAACATATTTCTCAGCTTGACGCGATAATAAAAAGACATGTGTACTTATGATGAAATATTTCAACGATTTAAAAATGAGAAAAAAAGGAAAAAAGGTTGTTAAGCAAAAAAAAAAAAAGCACGAAGAATTCAGTTGTAATTAAACTGATAAGCTAAGATAGTTGTTAAGCAAGCATCTGCTCGATTAGTGTGAAATTTAGAATCATTAAAAAACTAGATGGGATAAATTCACCACTCTTTCCACAACCTAGCCAAAACTTTTTTTTCGTATTTTCTAATTTATTTCATGACATGAAAATTGTGCAATAGCGCAATAATAAGCTAGTATTACAAGATTTTATTAGAGAAAAATTTGCAAGAAGTAATAACTTACTACTATAGCGAAAGTAATATGACCTCTATCTTCTTGCAGTTGATCGGTAATTCTGAAAGATTATTTTATGCATATGGCAGATCCCATGGAATTTGACTACAGGAATCAATAGAAGCAAATAACACAATGGATACCAGATTATGAAGCATAGTGATCAAAATACATCAAGGAAGCAAGCATGAAAATCGAGTTTTATTCTTAGATTGAAAATATTTTTAAATAATAATCAATGCTATGATACAAAAAAATCAAGAAAATGCTTAAATATCTGGAAGGATTTCACTGAATTCTTCCATTTAATATTTAATATTTAAAAATCGTAACTATAAGTTGAAAAAACCTTCCCATTTAACAAATGATGCTCGAATTAATGTTCATCAATAATAAAGTGATGTGAATACGTTTGTTATAAAGAAACTTATAAGAATGCATCAAGAACCTTTGCGTATAACGCAACTAACAAAATCGAAGAATCTGATACGACCGGAAATATTAGATTAATGTAAAAATAAGATGATCTACTTCAATATATTCAAAATGAATATGTTGAAATAAACAATTTTAAAAAACGCATCATACAATTAATTAAAATCGGAAAAATAATAAACACATAAACGTTGTGTATGAAAATCGTCATGCAAATAAGATCATAATAAGCAGATGTCATCCGTTTTTTTTAAAACCATATTTTTTCCTTTCATAGAAAAGATCCGTTTTGGCACTTCCTAAGTTGACGATTTTTGGACAACCATCTCGATCTTTTTCCATAATCGTACATTCCTTGCAGTAATAAGCATCACTTACTCCCGAACCTCCACAAATAACGCAGCGTCCCTAAACTTATGCAACTAATTAGACTAGTCAAAGTTAAATAATTTTAAATTTCTAGAGAATATCATTGCAAAGGACAGCAATTTTCAAAAAACAACATTTTAAATTCAAAATATTTTAGAAATTCCAAAATCAAATGAAAATTGTTGGAGAAATTTTTGTTATTAAAATAACGAAAGATTGTTCATTACTATTAAATGTATTATAATGAATTTTACAAAAATCACGAAATATTGAAACATAAAAACAATAATTTCAGACATTTGTTTAAAATTCTTACCTGATACGATCCATAATTGCATTCATCGCAAATCCTTACTAGTGTACACGGTCGAACATACGAGTCACATATAACACAGCGGCCATCACCTGCAATAAGAATGAAATGAATTCTAGCTGTAAGTTGATAAATAAATTTGATGAAATGGTCAGAAACAAACCTGATAATAATAATAATTAAAGTGCCCAAATAATTATTTATCACGTCGATTAATGCTTAAATAAATGCTAAATATGCAAGATTGATCAATGCTTAAGCAACTATTGAGTTTGCCATGTCAATGAATACTTAGGTACTACCAGACTTATTGAGTCATTCAATGTTCATAATCAATGTCATGGATTTCTATCATTTAGTATTCTCTTTATGATGTGCAAGAAAAGAAGCTATGATATTAGCCATCAAATCGACTATTTCAGACATATGATGATTACTTTTAGATTCTCAGATTTTATTTATTAATAGTGATGGCGTCACTTGAACTTATTCGAAGTTTCACAAAAATGTGCAATGCCAAACTTGAAATTCCGAAGAAAGATTTAAGAAAGAAAAAAAAAATTAAAGAGGAAAAGAAATACATTTTTCGCAAAGTCGACCGATGGCAACACCTGGCTGCTTACGACAAAAAATCAAATCTGGATGATGCTTTGCCATGCCACACAAGTTTTGCTATCTTTGCAGGAAGTATTTTTCTAAAATAAACCGATGAATGATTTTCAGAATATTATGAAAATATAATAACGCTCCCCGAGAATTCGCGCAACTTTAAAACAAAGTTTGAATGAATTAAAAAACATTTTCTATAAAAATCTAACTAAATTAATTATCATACCTAGTCTTTTCTTCCTAAGTTCCAATTGAATTTAAGATTGAACTTATCCAAGAAGTACTTCAATATGCACAGTCCTTATTAATTCATCCAGAATCTCCATAAAGTCTCGTTAAAAAAATAAAATAAACATTGCAAAAATTTCCAACATGACTATGGAGTGGTAATTCTTTTCAATACAATCTTATCAGTACAATCGTTAACAAAATTATCATAATCCTAATCAATATGTTCGGAAAAACTCCAACCAGTTCTCAACCTCTTCTGTTTCGACACGATATGAAGCCGTAGTTGTTCACGTTTGCGCCGGACTTTCACGTTCAGGCTGAACCCTTCACGTCTCCCCAATATCCACACGTTGGAATCTGTAGAAGTCGGAATCAGTTTTGAATTACTGGCAAGTATGCAATGAAATTTTCGTTGCATGCAACAGATGAGTGATTATGATTGGGAGAAGGATTCGGAAGATTAGTTCCAGAATTCGGGAAATAGTTCGGGAAGTTATAAATGGGAGTACTCGGAGTTTGTGAATTCACAACAGGTTGTTGAAAATGAGTAAAATTTCTAGAGTAAGTGACAGGTAACCCAAGTTGAACAAAGGTTATCCACGTAAAGAGCAGATAGCAATGGTTGTCAGTGTTGCCATTATCGCCAAAGATGTTAGTTTATATTGCTTTCATTCTTTATATCTTCTTGTCTTTTCTATTTATTAGCAAATTTCTCAACTTTAGTGGTATCAGTGATGGGTGATTTTGATATTGCCATATAATTAAATGATAAGCAATTCATAGATATTAAATAATGTGTAGTATTATAAATAATTAAGTAAAGAATTATTTTAAGTTACTGCACAAAACATTTGCAGCTCAAAGGTTAAGGTCCTTACTTAAAGTGAATTTCGAATAGAAATGATTCAAGTCAGAATATAAAGGACCAAAAAATTTATCAGTCACACTTAAATTTCCTCTTCCCTACCTCCTCTTTCATTCCATCACATACATAATAGTTTAGAGTGAAAATCATTTTCATTTCGATAGAGTTCACCTTTATATCTGAATGTAAACGAGAAAGAATCATCGAGAGAATTTGATATACAAATGTTCATTTATTGTTCATTGGATATTGTTGATGAAAAAGTATTCGGTGCGAATAAAACTCTGGAATTGTATTTGGGACCACTCATATCAGATCAAAATTTTAAGGTTTATTTTTTAAATTTAAAGAAGAAAAGTTTCATTTAATGGTTAAATTTCACATATTAGTTAAATTTTTGTGAAATCAAAAAGATATATTTTTACATTGGTGGTACTTATTTTAGTAACGTTCAATGGCTGTCTTCAATTAGCATGATATTCAGTGATAATTCTGGCAGTATAATCGGAATCCTAATTATGGATTTGATTATATTACTAATCTTCTTTACTATTTATATCTATACTTTTTTTTAGTCATTTGGTTATGTAACAAGCACTAATGTAAAAATGATTATTGTAACGGAAGTAGGCGACGTTTCATTGAAGGATCAAGATATTCGTTCTGTAAGTTATTTAATTGGATTTTGTGATAAATAATTGGATTGAATGTGAGAGAAATTTTAGGTTTCAGTTCTGAAAATTGCGCGGAAAGAGTGCTTGAGATTGGTATGCTAATTTCTGGAGTTAAGATCAAGTTTCTTTTCGTACTAGAAATTTACGATCAAGTTGCTTTGATTTGATATATTCCAGAACAACTTATCAAATCAAACTAAGCTTTTATCTATTGAAATCTTTAAACTCTACCACTATTTACAAACGGCTGTTAAAATCATGTAGTGCAATTATTGTTATTGATAGAAGTTATCAGTATTGTTATTTAGAATTATACTTTCAGATGTTCAAAAGGCTACACAACGCTTATTGCAATTCACTCTCAAATCCTTTTTATGTTCCAGGACAACCTATTAAATCAAAGTAAGTTTTAAGTGTGAGCCAGAGAACACTTCTTTTTGCTAAATTTCACGGATAATTAAGTTTTCATAGACATATTATGGATTCTATATCTTACAGATTTCTTTTTCAGAGTGTTAGACGAAACAGCAAAAGAAATATTCGCAACGTAATGGGATTTGTTTGCATAAAATGAATTTGTCATAATATATTATTTATGTGATATGTATAACAATTTCTAATCATGGAAATGTTTGTAATTTTTCGGTCAATAAGTCATTACTTTTTCAAAATGTAAAGTGATAATCTGATAAATTTTTAAAATAACACATCTCTTGTGACAATTAGTTTAGTTTGCATTGATAATTTGAAACTACTTGCTTTTTCTGCACTTTTTCTCTATTAGTAATATTGTGCAAAATTTCACATTTTGATAAATTGTGGCTTACATACTTTTCTATTACAACTGCAGGTAAGATACGTGGTTGCGAAATTAAAAAAATGGAACTATTAATTATCATATTTTTATAATGCAGTTATTTATGGAGCTTTGAATTTTTCTCGTAGAATTAAGACTTTGTTAATTATCCCATATTTAACTGTTCTAATATGAAGTGCTTCTGCTGAATAGAACTATTTAAAGAATATTGTCTAATTTTGCTATTTTTCAGGAATGGATGATGATGGCTTTGGATTCAGTGGAATTATTAAAATTTCAAACGTCAGCGATTTTATTGCTCCTTCACAGGTTTGCATTGTCTTTTCTTTGTTTAAATCTTTATTTAGAATTCAGAAAATGAATGATTATCAAATATTTGATTTTATGGAATTCGTTAAAAGATTTTCAGAAATTAGTTATAAGACATCAATTTTAGGCGTGCATCTTACCACTTCAGTCGAAAGAATCAGATATGGAAGTTCAAATTCGGGTTAGGAATCGATCAAAGAAGATTGATGATAATACAATGAAGAAAGTAGCAGTTACATTAAAGGATTGTCTGGCATGCAGTGGTTGTATTACAACTGCGGAAACTATACTTATTAAGGTTATTAATAATATCTTGGAATTTTAATTATTTGCGTACACTATTTTTTTTCCTTTCCACTGCATTATTTCTCATATTTTGTTACGAAATTGGCATAATATGGTTTGTTAAAATGTTTGCCTTTTGATGATGCAATCTTAGATGCTATTAGAAGTTGTAAATAAGGAATAAATGAGATTTCTTCTTATTTTTTTATTTTTTTCTTATTTTGCATCGATGTAAATAACTTTCTCTTTATACATTGGATTCTGGCCATTTTTTAATGAACTTTCATCATTTTATTATTCAGGAGCAATCGAAAACGAAATTTCTGGAAAGTTTGGCAGACGCGCGTTTAAGTGTAGTGACCGTTTCGCCACAGTCAATAGCATCCATTGCTCATAAACGTGGTTATCAGCTTTCAGAAGCAGCGAAACTAATAGCCAGAATTTTTAAGAATATGGGCATAAAATATGTCGTTGATTCGAGTTTTGGAAGGCTATTAACTTTATCACTCTCTTATGATGAATTTAAAAAAAGTCAGTTGCAGCGACCAGTTTTTACGGGTGTTTGTCCAGGTTTCGGTAAGTTATGCTTTTCACCTTATCACTTAGTGAAATCGATTTTAGGAGATTTCTTCTTTTTTTTTTCTTTCACTGAAAGCAACATTCTATTCTTTTTATATTTTTGTAATATAAATTAATTTTTTAGTATGTTATGCTGAGAAAACTCATGGAACATTACTTATCCCTCATATTAGTTGTGTAAGATCGCCACAAGCGATGATGGGTGCACTTGTGAAAGACTATTTAGCGAGGTATGTTCACGAGAATCTTTTTCAATGCTCCTGCTTTTTTTTTTTTTTTTTTCATTTCATATCTTTTTTGTGCGATTTGATTAGAAACTTAAAATTCACAATCGCATACCGGAGATCACTTATATTGCTGTGAAGTTACTGTGTTTTAAATGCAGGTTATATTCTCGAAATATTTATTATTTCATTTTCAAGTTAATTTCGAATTATTTTCACCCTGAAAAAACCTTTTTTTTTTTTTTTTTTTTTTTGAAAGTCTACATATCAAAATTAAGTAATAAACTTTAACAGTTATTAAATGAGTAATTCGGGATTCCCTCCTTGTTTGGCATAATTTTTAATTTTTCAGGAAATTTGATGTGAGACCAGAAAAGATATTTCATGCCTCTGTTATGCCATGTTTTGATAAGAAACTTGAAGCTGCGCGCTCGCATTCCGGGAATCACTCTTACTATCGTGAAGTTGACTGCGTATTAAGTACAGGTTAGCAAGTTTTCAAATATCCATTTCCGTTCCCTTCTTCTAACTTTTCTACGGATTTCTTTTATCGTCTCTTCTCATCAATGATATTTCAGGAGAAGTGGACGAAATCTTGGATGAATATAGCGCAGCAGAGAATCTTATTATCTCTGGGAAAATAAGTTGGCTAAATGCACTGGAAAATGGGAAGATAATTAATTCGGAGGGAGGCTCTTCGGGTGGGTATGCTGAATATATTGTGAAAAAATTTGTTGCAGAATCAGAAAGACCAGTGTATTTAAAGAGGACCACAAAGTAAGTCGAAAATCTCATCAGAATTTTCCAAATCGCGCTCCTTTTTGATTCTGGTTTGACTTTATTAAGTTGTTGAGAGGCAGCATCTTTTAAATGTATAAAGCAGAAAGGAGAATCTAAAATGTAAGTTGCTTTCTTAAGAATTAAAAGTAAGTAATGACAAAATAACTAAATTATCTTTCACAGGGACAAAAATTGGGAAATTATTGAAGTAATGGACAGTGAAACAAAGGTGCTAGCCGTAGCGAAATGTTACGGATTTCGCAACATCCAGAATCAAGTGCAGAAATTGAAACGTTCCAAATGTGATTATGATTACGTTGAAATCATGGCTTGTCCATCAGGATGTATTAATGGTGGTGGACAAATTCGTGGTGCCTCCAGTGAAGAAAGGAAACAAATCTTAGATGCAATCGAATTATTAAACTCGGATGATAATCCAGAAATGGAAGAGGAACTTGAACGTGTAAAAAAAGAATGGTCGATGTTGAATCCCGATTGGATGAATTTACTCTATACGCAATATCATGCAGTAGAGAAAAGTGATGCTGACAGAATAAGTACAAATTGGTGAATTATCTGAAAATTAGCTGTATGAAGAAACGAGCTACGCATTTGGTCGTGAAATGATACGAAGTCAAGTATATGAATACATCAGCTCAACAATTTGAGAAGAAAGATGGAGTATTATCTGTGATAGAACATTCGGTGCTGATCATAAACATTTAATGTTTATGCGAATATTGATTATAAATAGTAAAAATGTGTTCAGTTATTACAACTTTTCCTTCTCACATTATACTTGCTTAAATCGTAGTTAAAATTTTCTGAAATTATTATCTTTTCATAATATTTCACTTCAGAAAAAGTGGAATATTTTGAGTTAATATAATTTCAGAAAATTTTATTTAACCGAGATTTATTTTCAACAAAATGAGAATTGATTTGAACCCATCCATAAATTATTTCGACATTTTGGAATCCCTGAATAATCACTGAAGCTCCACATATTCAAAAAAAAAGCACTTAACGATATACTAATAAAAGAAGAACAAACAACAATCTGCAGGATAATTAAGTGCAAAGAGCAAATCATAAATTTATTGGTTTGAAAACGTTGAAGCCAGATAATGCCGTTGTGACCGCAAAACCTGGAATTTGACCATGCCAGTGCACCTGAAATTAAAATTTTATTGGCCACCAGTGTAATGAAGCAATAAAGACTGCTTGAGAAGTAGAAGTATTGGATTTCCATTGTTTTCCAGTTTGTTTTTGAATTCTTGTTATGTCAAACATAGCCATGGGTTACTTCCCATATCTAACGAGAGACTGGAATGTTTAGGACGATGAATTTGCAAATTTTTTAAAAGCTGTTACCTCCTTCACTTCCTTTTGCCCCATATGAGTAAATAACAACTGTTGAGGTACATCCGCAATGTCTTCCGCCGAGTCAGCTTCGAGGGACAAGTCCCAGATAGTTACTTGATTATCCTCCCCAGATGCTATCATTGTTGTCGTCTCATGAGGAGACCATTCTACGGAAGTGATAGGTGCTTTGTGCTGTTTGAATCGACCAACGGGTTCTTTATACTAAAACAAACAGAGTGACAGCAAGAATGTCAACTAATTGGAAATTATAATCAGCTACAACCTTTAAATCTCCAATATTTGTTCAGAAATATTTATATAAATCCAAGTAAACTTCATGAAATTCGATAGGTTCATGGAACCAATTTAAATTCTTTTCTTAAATTTAAGATGTACGAAATTCTCATAAGTATGACTACATGATTTCTTTAAATGACTGAAAAATTTTGGTAATTTGTAAGCAATAACGATTTTGGTAATAAAAAAACTAATTTTGTTTTCTAACCCAATAGGTTTCTGCTTTTAACGAATAACACATAATCTGATCTGGTTTTATTCAAGAAAAAAAATATATGTTGTAAATATATACTCCTGATTCTTCATGCAAGCCGGCAAATAAGTTAATAATGAAAAATTCATTTCAACCGACCTGCATGGTTTTAAGTGACCATACATTCAAAATTGTGTCGTCACCACCACTTACTAATAGCGGTTCAAATTTGTTCCATGATATAACATTTGCATGTGACTCGTGCGCATTTTCTACAGTACAAACACAAGCATCCGATGGTGCAGACCTGAATAACCAATTTGATTAAAAAAAGTGAAAAATTTATCATTTTGGAAAGGTTCAAAAATAGAATTGAAATATTTGACCCATTAAGAAAAATAAATATTCAAATATCTCTCCTCCACTTGGCAAAAGAAGAACGAATACTAAAAATGAATTTAATTATTTTTGAAATATTTATCAGACCTCGTATCCCACAGTTTGATACTGTGATCGGCTGAACACGAAGCAAGCATTGTTTCTTCCACTGGTGACCAGCAGAGATCTTCCACGGAATCCTTGTGTCCAATAAGAGGTTTTTCATCAATAACCCACTTACCACCTTCAGCCATCGTCCACAAATGTATTTTATGTCTAATATCACCAGATGCAAGCTTTCCTGAAAATCAAATCACCAAAAAATGAAAAAAAAAGATGAATAGCAGTCTTATCAATTGTAAGTTACATTTTAATTCTCAATAATTCGTAAAAAGCATTACAACTGTAAAACTTAATAAATGATAATAAAATAGAAACTAGAGTTATCCAGTAGAAAGTTTGCTAAGCCTCTTTTTTTAAGTTCATATAAAGAGTTCACTATTTTAGGAAGAGCAAGATTTTTTGGGCTTTCAAACTGATAATCACAAATCTTATCATCATATAAAGGACAATAAAAAGAATAAAAAGAAATGGATCAAATAATGAAAAATAAAATATGGCATCTTACAATCTTATAGAAAATATTGCACCTTAAAGAAATACAAACCCATTTTAAGCGGTGACCATGACAAAGCATATCCTTCAGCTTGATGACCAAGGAATGAGAAGAAAGGTCGTTCTTTTGGACGTTTCACAATGCGGTCACGCCCTTCCATGTCGGATATTTCTTCCATTGCTTGAGTGAGATTCCATAATGTCACTTTTCCTTGGCTACTAAATGCAGCACACACTTTGCTTTGGCCAAGAATGGTCGTCTGAAATATTTCAAATGTATAAGATTTGTAATTTTGCGAATTTCAAATAAAATCTTGAAATTACTTTTCAGAGTACAGAAGTTTTCTGAATATTTCTGTTTCTGCAAACGAAGGCGGATTTTTGAAGAAGATTATTATTATTATTGATAATTTCATTCCAACGTAGTAAGCAAAAATGAATCTTCAATGATTGGATTTAACCGTACCTTTACACGATTGACAATGCCAAGATGTGGGATAGCTGAAGCATGAAACTTGGGTTCTTTGTTTTGAGTATTTTCTTCAAGATCTTCTTCGCTATCAGATGCTCCATCACCTGAAACAGAACAAGAGATAACATTTTAACGTTATTTGTTAAATGGTTGATTGTTGATTTTTTCAAATGATAACTGGAGTATTTAGAGATTTGAGTTGAACCCATGCTAAATATGCATCGAACAAAATGAATATCCGGAAATTCATATATATTGCAATGTTTCTTCTCCCACTACAGCATGAAAATACATATTTTAACATAAATTCGCTCAAATCTACAAGTGATCTTTAACGCTTAAATAACAAAACAACGAACTTTCGATTGGATACAAATTTGACAGCTTCATCACAATTAATTCGTTGTTAGTTGCCTTTTCAGCTTGCGTTCCGCCAATTAAGTAACAGCTCATTGGAAAATCAGTACGATTATCACCAAGATCATCAGCAATTGTATCAAAACTAAGGCAAGGCCACTCTAAAAATAAATTTTTACATATATGGGCATAGAAGATTATTGTTATCAGTTCATATTTCTTCGCTTCAATTTATATTTCTTTTTTTTTTTTTAGTATAAATAAAGCTATACAATCTTTTAACTACATTCCGCAGTTTCAGTATTCGCCATCCAAATTTTGCCACTTGATTATCTATCTCAAGCTGATCAAATAATAACTATAATTCGAGTGAAATGAGTACAAAAGAAAAAGAAACATTACTTGTTTCAAAACTATGATATAAACGATACGCTTCAGGATCAAAATCCCAATCTTCATCCTCACGCAATGGTCGACTTACGCCAGGAATGTAAACCTTAATTTTAATTCATTTGAGAAATAAACTGCGAAAAAAAGCAAGTTTCAGGACTACTCATTCATCTATATGACAAGAAAAAGTTTCGCAGCAAATCTTTCGAAGAAAAATGAGACAGCATTTTTTACTAAACAAAGGAATTTTAGTAAATTTTGACAAAACTGTTTATTAAATTCAATTTCAATGAAATACTAATGGAATTGAAGTACCTTTTTCTTGTCTTTTTTTGCTTTTTTCCTTTCCTTTTCGTCGTCCATCATTTCTATTTCATTAAGCTGTTCCGTTGAATTTTCTTCCATCCTTCAAACTTTATAGATAGATCAGTTCGTGCTTTATTGCTTTCTAAATGCTAAGCTAGATGAACTCTCTCGCCAAATTACTGAAGAAGTCGAATTTCTCGAACTTCAAGAATTAATATGAACAAACTAGCCACCCACCAAAGCCAACCCAAAAACCCAGGCTTAATCATGACCTCCTAAAACTACCACGACCAGGAGAATCCCTCGCAACTGACTCTTCTTAATCCATCTACCACACCAATATTGCATCATTTCGTTACGTCACGTTGAAAACGACCATCCCACAGAATTTTTCATCTTCCATATAAATAAAAATGTAAGTGTTCATTGTTCAAGATTTTAGATCTCCGTAAATTATTCACCGATTGTTTTGAAATTTTGACAGAGTTTTTTTTGGAATAGGTGCGTATTTGGGAAGTTTCGGAGATTTAAGATTTTGAACAAACGAACGTTTACATTTTTATTTACATAGACTAGCTGGACCCGGCCACGCTTTATTTATAAAGCTTGAGAAGCATAATTAGCGTAATTAGCCTGAAATCATGAAATACTATTAGCCTTATTGTCATTAACTTTACTTTTTTGAAAAAGAAAGAAAGAAAGTATTTTGAAATGTTAAGCAATATGCTTTCTTTGTCGATATAATACATTATGAAGTTTTAATGCCCCTTTGTATATTATTTTTAAAAACTGTCCTGACTTTATTCAAAATTCTGTTCGAAATATTAAAACAAAAGAAGTTTTCAAGTCTAAAAAGAAAGAAAGAAGTCAAAGATATCTTCAACTGAAAAAATTTTGTTTTTCAACGAAGTGTTCACATGGTTGTAATGGATCTAAAGTGAAGTAGACTTTTATTTCTTAAAAGTTGTTGACATCAAATTGATTGATAATATTGCTAGGATCAATTGTTCCTTGCAAATATCGCAATAAGAGTGAAGAAAATTTTGCTCGAAATTGTATGCGTAATTCGCACAATCGTGGAAAGTATCCACTTTGGCACAGTCTAACTTGGACATTTCAGTTTTCAGTCCTTTTTGAAAAAAATCCACCTCGACATTGCTGATTTTACTATATATAAACATTCGACAGCTGAAATCTCTGTTTTAAGAATTTTTAAGAAATTTTTTTTTAAGAATTTTAAGAATATTTTTCTCTCAAAAATAAATGTTTGTCGCATCCATTATATAATTATATTATAAAGTCAGGACAGGAATTCCATACTTTATGCCTGGCTAGTTCCGGTATCTCTCGGGCATGCATTCTTTTCTGCATTTCGAGCATTTGATTTTCTAATGGCGATTATAAATGAGTTCTGAGAAATTTTTGCTTATGCTGAGTTGACACAGGAACCGAATACTGAAGCGTTTAGGAAAGGATTTTTAAATACAAATATTATTTATTTTTAATAACAACATTTTAGTAGTAACTTTCAAAAAGTTCTTTCATTTATAACATCATTTGCGAGAAAGAATTGAAGCCATGCAGTTCTGCTATTTCTTCAGTTTATTTATTAATTGATTGATTGATTGTATTAATAAAATTTTTTTTTTTTTTTCATTCATAAGATTAATAACAAATAATATTTTTCTCATTAATCATATTTTTTTTATTTATTAGTTCTTTTTTCTTCTCCACAGTGTAATTTATTCTTTTAAAAGATATCAGATTGTCTTCATGGAGATTAGATAGAATGAGAAAATAGAAAAAATAGAGATGTAGTCCTAAATAAAGAAATACTGGTATAGTTCCGAATATTAGTATAATCCTAAGTAGAAGATAATTAATACAGTCTTAGACAGAAGAATATTAGTAAATTCCCGAATATTAGTATAGTCTCGAATATTAATTTAGTCTTAAATAAAAGAATATTAGCACAATCCACAAGGCTCATAGTTAATGATTCTATTGTAGTTTGATTTAAGATACAATCCAATTAAAATAAAATATTTGGTTAGCAAGGTCGATAGTGGGAACGATATCCGAATTATTGATTGTTCAATTGATGAAGTAGCACTTCCTTAATTAACTCTTCTCCAAAAACTTCACATAATTAAAGCAGATGGTAAATTAAGTGCCATTTAAGTGTCATTTCACTTCTCCTAAATTGTTTTTTAAAAATTTAAAGATATCAAAAGAGTTAAAAAAAAAAAAATTGATTTGTAAAATTGAGAGAAAAAAAGAAGGCAATAAGAGAAATGCATTCGCAGTAATTGAAATGAAAAGGTCAAAACGGTAAAAGAGATTCGATGGGTGCATTTCGAAGTTTCATAAAACGTCACATATAATTAATAAATGCGCACAAACTTTCACTTTTTTCACCATTATCAAATTTTACTGGTTAGAAAAAAGAAAAAGTGGAAAGGAAAGTAAAAAAAATTTTTTTTTTGACTAAAATTACTTGTCCGAAAAAAATTGTCAACTAATTTAGGCTCATATTGCTGAAACAAGATATCATTAATTATTATAGATTTGTAAAATTGAATTAATGAAGTGAAATTGTTGGCTAAAAGTTAATGTAGCTATATTTACTATCATATTGTTTGAATATCAATAACATTTACTGATCTAACAAGTATACAATTCTTACTACTATAACAGGTTCAATTAGATTAGGTTCAAATTGCTAGAACAATATGTCATAATCATTGAATGCATACATCTTTACATCCATACAATTTAGATTTTGAAGTGGATTTTTGGCCAAGTTAATGCAGAGTTATACTTACTATCATATTGTTTGCATAACAATAACATTTACTGATCCACTAAATATACATATTTTTTCTCTTCCTCTTTTTTAAATTCTTGCTTAATATATTCATCCATTTCTGTTTGTTGATTTAAATGTCTCTCTAATGGTTTTCGATGTCTGTACCAGCTGGCATACGTAAATTCTAGCCCTGTATCGTCGAGAGTGTACAATCGAGAGTGTGGATTTGATAGTAGAATAGTATCGAAGAGACGAATTGATCTGGTTCCACTAACCGAATCTAATTTATCGTTCTTTCTCGTTTCTAAATCACTGAAACCTGTTTTTCATTTACCTTTTCCTATTGTTGAATATTTTATCACTCATTATTCATGTGTTATTAAATATGCATATAAGTTTGCGTATGTGATCTTAAGTATCATACGTGACCTTAAGTTACTTTAAAAAATGTATCTGCAAGATGAAAAACACTAATTAATGCAATTTTTATTAGAAAAAAAAATCATGTCGCATCTGTTTATCAACGTATTTCATTATATGAAATAATGATAATCGATATTTGCACTTGTAAATTACACTAAGCATGAATATTTAATCTAAGTTGCAAATTTGCAATATTAAAGAAGATTATAGCTAATTAATAGGCAAATTTAATATTTCGACAATTATCAAATTATTTGTTTTGACATTGCATACTTCGTAACTCTTTGCGAAGTTTCAGGTATGCGGTACTGTCAAAATGATTTTTTTTTTCTTTCAAAAAGTCTTGAATTATAATTTACAGTAGGTAGCTTATTTTGAACAATTACACAGTCTCATAAGAAATTTAAAATTTCTTCTTTCTTCTCATCATCCATTTATTTAACCAAATGATTCCTCGAAATTAATATCATTATTATTCGCTTCAAAGAGTTTCTGGTATGCAGGCACTGTAAAAATGATTTTTCTTTTTCGTTCAAAAGTTTTGAATTGAAAGTTACAGTAGGTAGCTTATTTTGAACAGTTGTATTGTTTCACAAGAAATTTAAAACTTTACCTCTCTTCTCATCATCCATTTATTTAACCAAATGATTTCTCGAAATTATTATCATTATTTTTCGCATCACTATCTCTACACTTCATATTTCGCCTCTTAAATGGGTTTCTTTTTATTTAACATCATGAATATCTAAATGGAATGAATTTTTTAACATGCATTTTAAAATATTATAAATGTCACATATCATTTAAAAATGCCCTTATTCGATTTTTTTTTTTTTTTTTTTTTTTTACAATTATCAAATTGTAATGGAAAGAGAAAGTAATAAATAATAACGATTCATCAATTGAGTGAAATTAATTTCCATCTTTACATACAATTGCAAATAGAATGAGGAAATTGAAAAGAATATTTTTGAAATTAAAACAAAATTCGCAAAATTGCTTCACTGATAATTACTTTGTTTGAATCAAAGTTTCTTTATTCCCAAAAATTATGATTGCTGAATTTTGTACTAATGATACGTAATAGTACACGAAAATTTTGCATTAATGGTACTTTAATTGTGCTATGAACTAAAATTACTCCTTTTTTAGGAAAATATTTACGTTTTTCGTTGCACTGAAAAGATTAAAAAGAAAGAAATGAAAGGTTTTAAGGAAGCAAAGGTTCTATTTTCATTTAATAATTGTATTTGTTCAACAGCAACTTTTCTTAAATGTTTCTCATGGTAATAAATCTATTAAGTGCCAAATTATCATTCCGTGATTTGGAGTTTTATCATTTCTGATTATTTTACTTGATTACTGCCAAAGCTAAAAATCCATAAAGTAACTGAATTTGGCCAATTTTAATTTTCAAAGAAGTTTGAATATTTCCATATGTAAGAGGTACTTATTTTCTGGAAACTGCTGTTAATAATAGTCCTAAAATTTGTAATCTTTTTCATTCCGATCATAATTGAACCTGAATTTGAAATAATCAAATAGTTGAAATCTTATACAAACAGTACGACAATTTTAGCTCAATTAGCTGCATATTATTTTCCAAAAGAAATTTGCATAATTTTATGAATCATGTATATTTTATAGAAAAATTATGCTAAATAAATTTTTTGCAAATATTATAATTTTTTCTCAAAAAAAAAAAAAGAATCAAAAGCAATTCTTCAAGGGCATTTAAGGAATTTTTTTTTTTTTTTTATAACGCTTGTATAACTTTCATACAGTAATTTTCTTCTGTTCGAGTTATTAACGTCAAAGTCGAATTATTTTTGAATCTCATCAATTATTAATTTTTATAATTGGAATATTAGAATTGAATGAAAAGTTCATGTTTCCATCATATTTTTTCTCTCTTTTTTTTTTTTTTTTTTTTTTATAATTATTTCTTCTTCATTTCATCATTCTGTTCAACAATATGGACATGAATGGTTTTATTTTGAATTTTTTAGAGAATCGTAAAGTTTTCAAATTGCTCTCCGAAATTAAAGATCAAAAAGAGTAAAGCCCAAGAGATTTAGAAGGAAATAGAATTTTCTAAACTTCACAATGATGATACGAGAAACTTTTAAATTTGCATAGCTATAGGGAAAAAAAAAAAAGTTAAATATAAAAGCGACTAAAGATGAGAAGTTTTCAAAGAATTTTTTCATATTTTTGAAGAACTTTTGCTTGTTTTCAGAAGCTTCCGAGATTTATGAAATTTGATTCAGATGACCTCTTGACCCTCAATTTTCTTTTCATAATCTGCAATTCCATCATATGTTAATAATTAATGCTATACTCTTCAAAAAGGCAGTAAAATTCATTAAATTAATTGATAGTTTCGGAACATGTACCATGCAATCATTGATGAGAGCATAGAATTTCTCGTTTGTTGACAAACTTATCATATTTCCTACCTGCAACGGTATGCATTCCGATGGTTCAGGTATTTTTACCCCCTTTCCAAAGGGTAAAAACTTGCAAATTCACCATTCCATTCGTCTTTCCGAATAAAATTCCTCTCTCCTTTTTTTCTCTCACCCTTTTATCACCTTCTTTCATTTTCAATTTTCAATTCTTTCTACTTTATTTCTGATTTTCATTTTCTTAATTTCGATATTTCTTTCTTAACTTTTTTTTCCTTTTTTCAACAAATCTTCTAAACTGATCATGGATGATTAATATAAAAGGAAAAAATTTTAATAAAAATAAATGATAAAAATTTTTTACTTATAATATAATTCGTAAAAATAAACTTTGATATATGAGTTGTAGGAAATTCTAATTTATAAAGTTACTTACAAAAAAAAAAAAAACAAATATTAGGTAATGAAAATTTTTAATTTGTAAAGTTAAAGAAAGAAATTTGATAAAAAT
This sequence comes from Onchocerca lupi, assembly GCA_028564675.1. Lineage (NCBI taxonomy): Eukaryota > Metazoa > Nematoda > Chromadorea > Rhabditida > Onchocercidae > Onchocerca > Onchocerca lupi. Next base: position 26,097 of record JAOVVO010000272.1, read on the forward strand.
AAATAACAGAAATTTTTAAGTTATAATATAACTCATGAAAATAAATTTTGATACATAGAATGCAGGAGATTTTCAACTTATATAATTGTTTGTAAAAAAAAAAATGTTGGATAATAAAAATTTTTTTAACTTATGAAGTTATTTTAATGAAAAAAAAAATGGATTTGATAAAATAGGTACCAGAAGATTTTAATTTATAAAATTACTTGTAAAAAAATTTGATAAATAAAGAAAATTAGAAATCTTCTTATTTATCAAATTATTCGTAATAATTTCATTGATTATAAAACAAGAATTTAGTAAATTAGAATGAACTTATTAATCTTCAGGATGAGATTTCTTTCTGAAAAAATGTTGCAAATATATGGTCAAGATTTCGAGGTTATCATTTGCAGTGACCTCGAAGTTTTGTCGGCAATCATGATCTATGACAACATTTCGCTATCTATCACTAATTTTACATCACTCTTATCATTTAAATATCATTGCATACATTTGTATTGATAAACATCAATCAATTGTCATTATATTATATTTGTATTCGAAGAATTTTTTTACGCAAAAATAATTTTCCAAAATTGAAAACATTTTGTGTGTTTTTGAAATGTTTTGAAATAGCAAAAAAAAAAAAAAAAAAAAAAAAAAAATCTGATCATTTCAGCATTTTTCATTTCTCCTTTTTCTAACGCTTCATTTTCATTTTACATTTTGCTCTTATAGAATTACTAAGATGAATGATGATGATTTTTTTTTTTTTTTGATATTTAGTAATACTATTTGCACTTTCCAGTCGAATTTTCAAGGTTTCCCACTTTTTTTTTTTACATCATTTTAGCAAAATTTTGCTGCTAAATAAAATTCTTTTCGAAAAATGAAATGAAATGAAATCTTCCTTCTTTTCCTTTTTTTTTTTTAAATCTTATTCATGGAAATTCCTCAAAAATTAACCATATCACGGGTAAGATAATCAACTATTTCTGAAATTAAGTAAATTTAAAAATTTCTGAAAAAAAGTTTTTGAAAAAAAAATTCCAAACTGTCAATTATAAGCTCTTATATCTGTGAACATTGAAAAATTCACGTGACAGAATCAAGAATAAATTTATTTTGTTTCAAAAATAAATTTTTAAAATACAATTTTTGTTAATATTTAAAGTTTTTCTTTTTATTTAGACAATTTCCTTCAATATGGAAGAAAAATGAAATATGTTAAAAGGATCAGTCAGGACAGATATTTCATTTCAGAAGAAAAATCAATTCCTTTCAAAAACACCATTTCTACCGAATTTGGTCATTTTTTTTTTCCGCCATGCTTTCTTCCAATCACGGAAAGGATTGTTCTTTAAAATGAATTTTTTTTTTAAAATTCTTATAAAATCATGAATATGTGACATGAATAATAGCTTTCGTCATGTGTTCTAATTTTTTACTTCAAAATTTTTTAGAATGACTTTCCTGCTCTTATATATTTTATATCTGATTTTGAAAGCGTCAAGCTTATCCGCAAAATGTCAATTCATTTCTGGACTGATAAATTTCTAATTCATTCCATTTTAATTCCATTTCGCATAAAAACATAACTGTTAAAATAGGAATAAAACTATTGTCACATATTTTTCTATTCTGATCAAAATATATGGCAAGTAATTTGGACAATTTATCATTATCACAAATACATTAAATTGATTTTTGAAATGAAAAAAATTGTATGATAAATGCGTTAATTGAAAAAAACGAAAAAAATGTTAAGTTTTTATGGGAAAAGATACATTAATCAATTTTCCATTGAAAGATCGATTGTGCTATGACTTTTAATATTTTTTAGCATTATCATTTTTCAAAAAAAAGCATCCATTTTTTTTTTCTAATGTATTGTGCATCTAATTTTTTGGTTAGTTTTTTTTTTTTTTTTGTTTTTTTTTTTTGTTTGCGCTGCATAATTTTTGCCTAATTTTCATCAAGGATCGATTTATTTCCTATTTTTCATATTATTATCTATTGATTCTTATTATCCTTATCACAATCATTGTAGAAATAAATTGGAGTGTTGCTGAAATTTCAATTATGTCTAACTTTTTTTTTTTTTTAAACTTAAATTATGAGATCAATAGAAAGACGAAAATATTTATGCAAAAATTTGTCGCATGTCAAAAATGACAATTGTACTGATTGATGTTCTTTACGATATTTCGCTATTTATTTCCGAATGAGATATTCTTTCAAAACTTGATAAAATTTTGCAATAAAAAAATTGATCGAATTTTTAGCTCCATAAACAAATCAATAATTTATAGATTTTTTTCTTCTCAAGGTTAAGTTTCATAAGCAGCCTAGAAAAGTTATTTGTGGTTATTTCTGCTAAGACAATTCCGGTTGGCTCTCCATCCACAGAAATTTCATTCCAAAAATTCTATTCGATTTTTGCAAAAATTTAATCTCTTGAACGGTATAATTATTGATCAAATAAAATTAAGAATTAATTGTAAAACTTGACAAATGAATGGAAATATTTAGAAATCGTTTGTAGCTATAAAGGGATGGATAAGGCGGTTTTAAGAATATTTGTAGTGAAATTTCTCGTAAAACTGGCTCAGCGGAATTTAGAATTCATTTTAGGTCATTGTGGTCAAATTCTTTGCATTTTTATGCAAAAATGCTAACAAATAATTCAAAGATCAAAGAAGAGGAAAAGATTTAAACATTTTCGGTAAGTTCACATGAGAAATTAGAATTGTTGATGCTAATGATGCAAATTATCTCGTAAGAAAACTGGAATATCACAATTAATCACAATTAAAAGATGAAGAAAAGAATTGGTTGTGGTATTAATTTATTGATTTTTATTTCATTTCAAGTTACAGTAATCAATACACTGTTATAGTAGTGCAACAGTAGGGAAAAAAATTTAAAAAAGAAAAAATCTGTTTTTTTTTTTATTGATTAACAGTATTAATATAAAATATTTTTATTGCATTTTTTTTTTTTAACTTTACATAAAAATCTTAAACGCACGCTATATCACATCATTACAATTTATATCTTTGACGCTGGAAAAGTTTCTTCTGACGTCTTTATCATTTCCGGTTCTCAATCTTAACTACCATATTCAATTTTTTTATTACTTATTAAACATCATAAAGTTATACGAAAAATCAAATTTCATCGCTAAACTTGGTCTATCATTACAATAATTCGGAAGATAAATGAGATAGTGAAATCTGTTAAATTATTGAAAGCAATATTTCTGAGTTTATGAGTCGCAAATTTAGCTATAGAAGGATATGTTTACGAATTTTCGAGAGTATCGATGCATATGCATCATTAATGAAGCAAGTTCTCAACTTTTTTTTATGATGTGCGAACAAATTATTGTTCGAAATAATCATACACGAAGTTTCAGATGATTTTTTCGCTCCCAGAATCTTTCCTAGATTCCATGTGTTGATAATGGAAGGAATAGCGATCGGAAAATTACATGTATAACTATCCATAAAAGTAAAATATCTATAATATCAAATAATCGAGTGAAGTATCCGAAAATAATTGACCACAAACGAAGCTGCTCATATCTTGTAAAAAATTTTTTGAGAATTTGTCAATTGAATAATATGTTAATAAGTTGATTGATTTTCTGAGTGTCACGATAGGTAACTTTTCCGTCTTTCATGTATTCCTTCGAAATAGTTCAAATTTTGCTAATAAGAGATTTTCTCAGGTAAACTTTCCACTTTTTCATTCGCTTCTTCTTCAATGTTCAGACTTCTAATTTTGTTGATCACAAGTACATTTATCAGATATGTCTAACAATGAGAGGCTTCGATATTTTGAAACCTTCGATATTTTAAAACTAAAAGATTCTAAGATTCACGGAATTTATGATTAGCAGTAATGACAAATTAGGCAACATTCATTTATAAAATGAAAGAATTAAATTAAAATAGAAAAATGCATCGTTGATTTTACAAGGAAACATGGATTAAAAATTTCCCTAATATTATTCTGAAATTCCAGTTACTTATCTGAAAATTGCTAGATTTTTTTTTTTTGATTAGAATTTTTTTTTTTTTTTTTGATTAGAATTGGAACTTGAAATTTATTATGATCTAAATGAAAATATATTCCTATCAGTGAAAAATTAGATGGCTGAAAACAAAAAAGTTTAAAAAAAGAAATTATGGAAAAAATATTCCAACATCTTCGCTAATTCGTGGACTAGATTGTTTTTCTAAAAATGCTAATTTATAAAACTTCATAATTCTTAGTTTTTCTTTTTCAGATCTCAGTCAAATAATTTTTGTCAGTCAATTATTTTAGTTTCAAAATAAATTAATTATTTTAGAACAAAATAATATAAATTAGATTATTTATCAATATTATTTGTCATCTTTCAAATCAATTTTACTCTGTTCTTTGAAGAAAGGAAACAAAATGAAAGGGATTCTTATTGAAATAATTCGGATGTCAAATAGATGGTAATGGTGGGTGATGGTCCCAAGGCCATATGCCAACCAATCTTAGTGTTTAACCTTAATTTGCGGTCTCTTCAACATCGCAATTGTCATTGTTTATATTATCCAGCAATTGGTGTATATTATTATTCATTAGATATTTTATCAATTGACGAAATCTTTTGCCCATTGGCAAGTATGGTCAGTCATTCATTGCATCGTTGATTTTGCGATTGAATTACGTATCGCAAAATCCATTGGTTTAACTGATTGTTGTTGTGAAGAAGACAAATGCGACAGGAAGGAAGGGCAAACTCGAAGAGTGTATGGTATGTGCTTTTAATCCTCTATCAGAATTCTATCACTGATCGAGACTTTACGGTGATACGATGCGAGAATGATGGAGCATGAAAGGAAGAGAGTTTTACCTCTTAAAATTATATAGTCATGATTTATATTGGTTTTATCGTTGAATAAATAGTTATCATCAGTAGGGGGTCAATCTTGCGCGAATTTCGCGATTAGATACAAGTATTTTCTAATTTAATCAATCTTAATTGACACTCCTTAAATTTTTATTGACCAAATTACACTGTTACTGCTTTCATTTAAAAAAAAAAATCCACAATTTTCTCCCTTTTTTTTTTTTTGCAGTTTGATTATTGATAAAGTTTGCAAGTTTTTTTTTTTTGAAATGGTAAAAATTGATAAAGAATAATAAAAGTAAATGATTTTTGATATTTTCAAGCTTTATTTTTAGTTTATTGTTGCAGCCATAGTTATTTCGCATATTATGTATTTCTAAGAATTCTTGTTTTACTCTAAATCCTATAATTCGTATTTGGTTTAGATTATTAATCCTAACAATTTCAAGGTATCATTCTCAAAATCATTATATCAAAAATCTCCGAGTTTATTCTTGGGAATAAATGATATTTCTCAGCTTTTACCATCTGAAATTTCAATCTCTCTGTTCTTTTTTAATATCAGAAATCAGGAATAACAATACTCTTTAATTTCAATTGTTAATTGATTTTTGTTCCTCAAAAATCTGAGATTTTTTTCAGTCTCTAAGTTTTAAAAATTATTTTTGCTTTTGCTATCATTTTTTTTTCCGGATTTTCTGCAACATAAGCTAATCAAATAAATTCTAATCATTTTTTCTTCCTCTTAAAATAACATAATTAATATGTAGTGCTTAATAGAAATTTTGTCGGATGATTTCTTTAGTCTCTTTTTAAAGTTCACAAAAGACTATTTGAATATGATCCAAAAATAAATGTAGTTATTGCGGAAATTCATTTGAAATAACATTTAATATCTAAATTTGTTATTCTAAAATCAGTTCAAAAGTTTTTTCAAGTTTTCTGTGCTTTTGACAGTTATAAAGAATTCATTTTGCGCTCCGCAATTCTCATCACTTTATATCGATGTATTTATTTCCAAAGAATCAAATGAATTTAAAATATGAATAAAACCAGTACTTATTGTAAAAAAAAAAAAAAAAGAAATCGGTGTCATGTACTAATTTTTATAAATTGAATAAATGCATAAGTTATTTCTTTGTTTGCTTTGTACTGCCTTAAGAATTTAAAAATTTCCCGTTATAAATTGAAAAATTTCTGAGTTTAATCATGAAATTAATGGAGTAATTAATTAAAAAACACATTCATTGACAGTTATTATTATGAATCTGATCATTTCTAAATTTGTTTTAGAAAATGTGAAATCGAAACTTGTTCTTTCAGTGTGTACAAATGGTAATATAGATATTTTATGAAAAAAACTTATTAACGACTTTTTAATAGATTGCTCATTTTACTAAATCTTTCGTTTAATTTTTTTCCATTATTATTTGATATTAAAATTTGTCATTTTGAGTAGTCGTGAATAACCGGCAATTCGAATCATTTTTCACTATTTTAAAGAATAATGATTTTTCATTCCTTAGAGAGTTAAAAATTTTTAGATATCAAAAGTTATTTTCTTTCTCCGATCATTCTAATGAAATAAGCTTAGTACAAAGTTCAAAAACATTGTCGGATGGTGTTTCGGCAGAGAATGTTTTTGACAGCTTTTTAAAAAATGTCGTGTAAATAGTTTCTAGTGAAGAATGCTATCATTTATTCTTTTTTTTTCTCATTTCTCGGACCTAAAACAACGTGAAACTTCTAAAAACTTCAGCGTCTAGGTAATCTAGCTAATAGCCCATCTGTTATTGTATGATATTATTGATTTTGATTTTAAAATCAACGATGTCATATATAATCTTGAGAAAGTTGAAAAGATTCATCTTTCTGTTTACGTATCAAAGGAATATGAGAAATGTATGAACGATTTAAAAAAAAAAAAAAAAAAAAACTTCAGCAATAATAGCAAATTTTGCACCACATGATTCTCAAACTATGTCTTAATCCAAATTCTCGAGGAAAACACACAGAAAAATAAGTTAGCAGATTTTATTCTTGCTATGTCGATAAAAAACAAAAAAAGAAAATTAGACCACTTTATGCCATTTTTTAGGTACAAAATTTGCAAGTATAATATTCAATGCAAAATATCATCATAAAAATGAATGAAAAAAATAGCATGAAGCTGTCAAGAAATGCTTCTGAATCATCTATTTTCCATTGAAAACGTTTAACTCAATTTTTTTTCCTTTATTTTTCGATCTAAATCAGCATTGAAATTTCTTTGAAATTTAATATTTACAAAAGTTAGTATCGCCAGTCCTTTGGTTTAAAAAAAAAAAAAAAAAAAAAAAAAAAAAAAAAAAGTTTGCCCAGCTTACTCTATTTTCAATGCAAAAAAATCTTTAAATAAAATATTCAGCATAAAATATATTTAAAAAAAAAAAATGAATAAAGAAAGAAGCATGAAAGTGTCAAGAAATACTTCTGAATCATATATTTTTTTATTAAAAATATTTTTCAGACATCTCATTTCGATTCTCATTTCATCCATTCAAGCATTTTTCTTCATCACAAAATGGGAAACATATCAATGTACTTGTGAACATTGTTCTGTGGTCTCTCTTTGTGTGTGTGTGTGTGTGTGTGCATTTCAATCTAAGAAAAGGTGTCTTTGATCCGGTTCCAATTATCATCTGCTTTTTCTTTTTCTTATCTCTTCTCTTTTGATTCATCTTTTGAAGACAAAGAAGAAAAGACTTTTATCATTTTCTAATAGCAATGAGAATATTTAAATTTAATTTTCTTCAAAAAGAAAAAAATAAGCAAGGAAGCATAGTGTGTGTGTGTGTGAATGATTTTAATTTTTTTTTTAAAAAACCTAAATCAACGTTTAAATCATTTTATAGCGCCAATTTTGCTTATCAAAAATGGCCCATTCGAAATACACTTCAATTTCTATGCTTCATTCAAGCAAGCAAGATGTCATACTCATTGAAAGTTTGAGAATAGATTGAAGACGTTTCGTCTTGCAATTCTTCTAATCAAACATTCAACCAAATATAACAGCTTCATTACGTATTCCATCTGTCTAAAAATTTGCTTTTCTTAACAAATTGAATGAATATGCTATAGAAGAAACTGCTTCTTTCAATTTTGATATCCGAATAATGATTGTGGTAAAATGATGGCATTAAATAGGCAGTAAGACAAAGATAAGAAATAATTTTTGTTCAATTAATAAATATGTGTCGATTGGTATCTCTATATCTCCGTCAATCACGCTTCGTAAATTCTTCCGCTTCACTGAATACCACAATAAAGCAATATATTTTGATATTCAGACAACAAAGCTAAGTTAAAGAAATTGAATTTATTGATAGTTGATTATAACCTGTTATGATTGAAACTTGTTTATTTTGTTTACAACTATCATCAAACTTTGTAATTTTAAATTTATGTCTTAGAAGTTCAAAATAATGAAAAAGAACACTGCTTGGAATGTTTATTCAGTGATGATAGCGTCATGAAATTGAATGAAATGGAATAGATGATGTTTTGTGTTTGAATTCATTTTGACAATTTTTTCACTCTCTGGAATTCTTATCATTCTCGACTACTTTGATGATCTCTGAAGTTGTTCAATTGTTTGTTATTTCTTCTTACATTCGCTTCATTAATTCTTCACATCTCTTATTCTTCTCAATGCTTTTTTTTTTTGAATGTTTCAAAGCAAGAAATCAATATGAAAGCAATCAGTTATTTTTTTTTTTTTTTTTTTTTTGATAATGAAGGCAACTATCACTGACTGCAATATAAACATTCACTGTGGTAGGAATTTCTAACCATATTTGGCCGGCCTGAAATTATAACATGATCCAAGCAGAAAATATTTCGCGATAAAAATCATTTTGAAATCATTTCATAAAATTTTTTTTTTTTAAATGATTCTAAATGAGTCATTTCCTTAATTTATCGAAAATATTATAAACGATAATTGATTAGTATAACGATTGTAGCTCGGTATATGAAAAGACAATTCAGCTGCACATTTTTGAAATATGTTTTCATCTTTATCGTCTGATTCATTTCTAAGTTTTCATTGAGCATACCAATTGTTGCTACTGATGAAATCATTTTGATTTCAAAGTTTTCGGGAAAAATTTTTAAATCTAAATATTTGAACTCAATGACGAATGCAATTGCATTATTGATTACTGTTAATTAATTTGGTGAAATTAAATAGAAGATAGAATTAACTAATTGTGAAATCAAATTTTAAGATTTACCATCAATTTTTTGAATTTCTTAAGTGATTTTTATTCTTCAGTGTTCTACTACAGGTGCTATGCATTTTTAAGGTCAAAATCTTTCTCTGGCCTATTTATTATCATTTTAATTCATATCATTCTTAAAGTTGATTTATTAGAACTTCTTTTAGTTCTCTCATTGAAAAAATGCGATCTGTGTGAATTTGATTTTTTAGGCTTGTTCTTTTATTTACTTTTAGGTATTATCTTAAATGTCAATAAATCAAATATAAATGCTTTGAATGAAATTGTGATTGCTGATGCTTTTTAAATTTTATTGCTCATATGATAGAATTAGAAATTCAAGGTATTCCTTCTGTCCAATTTCTTTTAAGATTGATTATTTAGAACTTCTGAAATTAATTATTTGTTAATCATTCAATTTCTCGATCTCACCTAATTTCAGTAGTCAAAAAAGAAGCTTAAATAGGATACGATAGATTTATTCATTTTAAAAACGAGTAACTCAAATGCATTTGCTATTGGAAATTTCATCAATCAACATTCGTTCTAATATTTTGTTTACTTTCTTGATTTCTTTTCTCTTCATCTTTTCAGTCTTGTTGAATTGCTTTTGAATTTTAAACATACCATTATTTTTCTATCGAACGATAAAAATAGAAATAACAATAAAAAAAAAAAAAAAAAAAAAGATCTTAATGCATGGAATTTTTTCCTTTTGTATTTTTATTGGTGTTCTGTTTCAAAAATTTCACTTTACAAGTGTTCATTTTTTTTTTTCCTACAAATTAATGTATTTGGAAGCTTTTCAAGTTGAAGCGGTTTTTTTTCCTCTCATTTGTTTCATCATTAATTTCAATTGTTTCAAATTATTTTAATTGCAAATTGCTATTATTTTTCTTAGCTTTTGTTAAGGCATTTTTGAAGAACTCTTCGAAACATCTAATTATTTACCTGTGTTAGTAATAAAAACTTAATTAATCCCGGATGAAGATCATCGTATATAGATATCTTCAGTGCTATTATTTATACCAATTTTCTCTAGTTAAAATTTTTTTAAATTTATCTGAAATATTTGTCTTACATATTTATTGATTTATTGTTTCGACTTAACTTTCACTTTTTGTAGACTGCAACAAGATGTTGCAGTCGAATGAATTAGATAAATGTGTTTTACTGATTTTTTTGATAAAATTTTCAGCTTAATTTAAATCTATGATCCAATTCAGTGCAAGTTTTCTTTTTTATTTTAAAAAAGAAAAAATTTTTTAAAGTAGAAAGTTTGTCTAAAATATTTGAATTAACGGCAAAATTGTTCGAAGTACATAAGCAAGCTCTTTCGTTCAAATAAAAATTTTTTCAATTTTTTTTTTCCAGTTTTGCTGCTACAATAGATTCGATATATTCATATAAAACTAGCTGAAATCTTTCTCATTTTTTTTCACGTTTTTTTGTTCTTTTTTTAAAAATTCCTCCTTATTAGTTAAAAAACACTTTTTTTTTTCTTATTATTTTATTACGTATTTCATACGTTGCATAACATGCACATTATATTGCTTATTTTTTGCAATTTCTTTCAAACTTAAAATTTTTTTTAAATAAAATTTCTTACAAAATAGAATAATTTATATTCCATAAATTGTTTTGTTTATTTACTTAACGCTTCTTTCACTCTACCAATGGTGTTATTACTGTCCAGTGAGAAAAAAAAATTTGTTAAATAAATAAAATTGTTAAATAAACAAAGAATACATTTAATTTCTCGTTAATTGTGAATCATAAATTTTATAACTAATTAATATTATTTCATTAAGATTATTGATTCCAATATACAGATAAATAATGGAAAATTAAAAAATTGACATGTTTTTTATGCTTCATTAAATATTAATAGCATAAAGATAAGTGGCATATTCAAGCAGAGATACCTATCTCCACGATACGTCATTAATTGAAGAATTGATAATTTAAAAGTTAAAAAAGAGAAATTACTTGAAGAATTGATAATCTCGAATTGATAATCTAAAACAAACTGATAATTTAAATAACAATTATGCTATAAAGTTCTGTATCTTTCCTTCTGTGTCATATGCATTTATATTTTAGGTTATTTCTTGGAAAGATTATTGAAACTGGATTGTTTGAAAAAAAAAATTTATTTATTTTATTTCAAAATATTTTTAGTTTTTATTCATTTATTTTAACATAATTTATCAATAAGAGGGAATTATAGTATTGAAAAAGTATTGATTGAAAATTTTTAATCATTCTTAATTCGCATCAATACTTTTTTATAAAACTATTTAATGTTTGTGTCATTTCATCAACAACACTTGACAGTGCCGCAAATTTCGACGGTTATTTGTTAATTTTTGTTTCTTCTAACAATAAATTTTATGAAAAATTTTTAAAAAAGAAAAAAAGAAGGAAAATTTGTGCGAATACTTCAATTTCTATTTTCATATAGTAATTGTTAGCAAATTGAATAAACATTGATGCAATTCTGCTGAGGCTTAGATAAATATATAAACTAGCTTACAAATTAAGATGACAGTGTTACATTTGAAAAATTGTCACGAAATGTTATCAATATCTATCGATTTTATTGAATTTATTAATCAGATCAAATAATTTATAGCTTTTTTTTGAGTTTTAGATATTAAAATATGGGAGATTTATTTTAGACAATTTACTGATAATTTATTTCGAATTTAAATAAAAATTTTATGCGAAATATATTTGTATCAAATATTTTGATCATTTTTTACAACTTTCTTTTTTCCTTTTTTCATACGGATTATTTATGGATGAAATTAAAATTTTGAAGTTATTTCATTTTGAATGTTAATTGTCGAAAGATGACAACAATTCATCTATTTTTATCAGTTGTTATTCATTTAAAAAATCATTTATTTGTTGGATATTTTTTCACAAAAATTTTGTTGTTACCTTGACTTATTTGTTTTCCGTTCGTAAGAATAAAGTTATCGTATACAATAACCATTTCTGATTTATTATATCTATTGTTGTTGATGTTGTTTATTAAACAGTTTAATGAACAAATATAATAGCAAAGGTCAAATAGATCGTCTTTTCTTGTTAAACTCTTTCTTCTTCTTTTTTTTTTTTTTTTTTTTTTTTTATAATCTCATCAATTCAATCAATCACAAAGAAAATTTCTTGCCGTTTTATTGAATAGGAATAACAAATTTTTCATGTCTTTTTTAACACAAAAATTTTATGTTAAAATTTTTCAACTAAAATATATTCAAAAATTGAAATGATGAATGAAATTTGGGGAACAAAAAATATTGCAATAAATTCATTATAGATTTGATGAAATAGTAATAATTAAAAATGATAAATTAAGTCTTAATAAATGATAAAAAAAAAAAGAATTGAGCATTTGAGGTGATCTTTAAGTAGAATGTTTTCTTATCATTGCTAGGTCTTTTTTGATTAAAGTTATTGATAGATAAATTTCGGAATTTTTCTGGATTTTTAAGTGTTTTAGTAAAGATAAACTTAAGTGTAATTAAGTGTCAATGGAATCTTTCTGAAATCTTTCTGGATTTCGAATCTTTACATTTAATTTTGATATAAAATTGATATTGAGATGCTTGATAAGTGCAAGATTCATAATATTCAAGATTACTTCTAGAAAATCTTCAGCCATGTCTGAAAAAGTTTGCTAAAAGTAAAATGTAAAGGTCAAAATTTTTCATTCAAGCAAATCGAAAAAAAAAACTTCTGATATTAATATTAAAGTTATATGCAAAAATGGATATAGAATGGTAGAAATTTCCACACATAATTTTTTCTTTTTCAAAATTTTAATGGGACAATTTGGAATGTTCAACAGTCCATGAAATAATAATTTATTATTTTTTGTACAATTTATGCAAAGTATCTATTTTCTTTTTAATTTTTTTTTTTTGACAAATTTCGTTTTTAAAATTTTTTTTGGTCGTACAATACCGATAACTAGAATGAAAGAAAAGATGGAGCAGATGTTTTGCTTGCATTAGTTATTTTAGCTATTCACTAATTTTTTCTTTTTTTTTTTTTTGTCGTAATAATCGTCGTAAATTTTTACATTATTTTTACGAAATACGCTTTGCGTTCGGCGATTTGATTGCTAGCATTTTATACTATTTGCTAGGTGTAAAATGCTGTATAATACAATAATACGTTTGTTTTCGCAAGATTATATTCGAAAATTGTGAAAGATGATAAAAAACTTTTCCAAACAAAACAAACAAACTTTAATAAATAGACTGAAATTTGAAAAATTTTTTATTTTAACAAACATGATTTCAAAAAACTAAATGAATTTCTTACAAACTATATTTGGCGAAAACTTTTATTAGACTTTAATATATTACAAAGTGAAATTTCAAAAACTTTTGTTTTCAGGAAAATGATTTTTTAAGATATTCAATGAACTGAATTTAAATGTTAAAAAACTTTCTTCAAATAGCATGAAATACTCAAGATGAAGCAAAAAATTCAAAAATTAATGATAGAAATGAATCATTTGCTAATTGCGTTAATTATGTAAATAATTTTCTTCATTAATAAGTTTCTTCGTTAATTTTCATCATTAAATCATCTTTATAATTGGCGATTTATTAAATCATTCGGTTAAGTAATGTGTTATTAAAAGATTATCCGTTATAATTCTAAAATATAGTATAAAGAAAACGTATATTGCATCTCGTAACTTCGTGTTGTATACTTTTTCCTTTAATTACGGACGTGTTTTTCACGTATTATTCACGTATTGTTGAAAAATTAATCAGCCACTAAGATGTCGGATGTGATTAATTCTTCTTCTTCTCATCAAATCACCAAACTTTTTTATATCATAAATACTATATTAATCATCAAATTTTTTTTATACTATAAAATTTTCACCTAAATGAGAGAAAGCAACCTTTGCTTAATACCTATAAATTACCATATTTGGTATTAAAAAAAAAAAAAAAAAAAAAAGAAAGAATCATATGAATAACTTTTAAACCATCTGTTCGTGAATATTTTGAAATTCATTCTTCGTTTTAAATGCATTTGAATCCCCCAAAAATAATTTTATTGAAAATTCTTGTAAAAAATATCAGCAAAAAAAAAATATTATTCGAAATAATATTATACAGAAATAGATTCGGAGCTAGATTCAGAAATATTTTCCAATCTTTTATTGTATTTATATCAAAATTAGGATGGAATAATACGATCAAATTGTTTAAATGTATTTCAGAATTCATGCAAGGTCATGAAATCTATTTTGATTTCCATAAGCATATTTCAGTATTGAGGTAAAATTACGGATTGTATGATAAAATATGAGATTCTATTTTGAATTTCAATTGAAATGATGTTTTCAAATTCCAAAATGAAGACCAATTCTTTTGCAATTTTTTCAATTTTCAAATTTTTCACATTACCTTTTAATATATACATGTGTTCACTTATTTTTGTTCCAACCATTGCATATATAAAACCTAATTTGATGATATATTTATTTTCAAGATTTATTGATGTTGAAATTTTTCATTTGTCATTATTCATCGTCATGAAATTGAGTGGATGATGAAGTGCTTTTATACTTTTTTTTCTTTTTCTCAATTTATGAGGAAATAAATTAAAAAGAAATGATTCAACTCAAACATTGCCAATTTTCTCTCTTTTTTTTTTTTTTTTTGAATTTCAATTTAATTCATTCTTGGTTATTTTATTTGGCCATAGACTATTTTTTTTCTCTTTTTCCCTCAATTATTGTAGTATAATGCTCAAAATAAATTTATTGATTGATTCTGATTTAACCGAAAAATTAGTGAAAAAAAACTAATCCAATATTAACTTTAAATTAATGTTAAAATTCAAGTTATATTAATGTCAAGTGATATTAGTAAACCCGAAAATACATGATATTAGAAGCCTGAAAATTTACAATTGATTTATTTCAGATACTATATTTATTTTGAAATTTGTGGAACAAATTGTTGACTATAGATTTTCATTTTTTCAACATGTTATTTTCTGCAATTTGATAAAAAATTGTTTTAAAAATATTGGAATTTAAATTTATTAAAATTTAAATTTGTGTTTTTAATTTAGATAGATTTGGACTATTAATAAATCATTTTTTTTTTTAATTATCATACAGAAAAGAAAAAATGAAAATGTTGTTGCTTGAATGTGCAATAAATTAATTCGCAGCAATTGAATTGTCGAAATCGATTCATTCAACAAAAAATTTTCTTTTTTATTACAGCTGTTGAGAGTAATGACGGGTTTTAAAAGGAATTTTTGTATTTTTATCTGAATTTTTTGAAAGAATTTTTTTTTTTTTTTTTATTGCACTCTTACATTTCAGCAAAATTTCTCTCTTCTATTCTCCTTTTTTCTCTCTTAATACTTTTACAATAAAAGTTCAAGAGGATTTCCTGTGATATCAAGTTGCATAATAAAAGTTTGCTAATATGATATTTTAGGTGATAATTTTGTTGATAAAAATCACTGGTATGACATTTTGGGTTGATAATTTTTTCTGGAATTAAATTAAATTAAATTATTTAAACAAAACTAATAGTAATATCATATGAAAACATTCCATCTCAATTGGTAATTAAAAAGTAATTTTAATGATAACAATTGTCATAATAAATCATTTACATTAATTGCAAAATTCCCAAGAATTGACGATTCTGATCTAAATTGATGAGATATTTCTTTTTAGAAATAAATTTAAAAAATGATGAAAAATTGTGAAACAAAAAGGACGAAAAATGGATGACACGAATGGAGAAATTATGATTATTTTGAGATACGTCATTAAGATAACTTACAAAAACTTCTGTATCGTAGTTCTACTCAAAATAAATCGATGAAATTAGTGAAACATGATTTGTTGATCAATTCTTCTGAATGATCATATTAAAGAATGAGAAGTTCATCAATTTCAATTTCATTCAGTTTAATATTGATATTAAGTTTTTTTTTTTTTTCATTCTATTATTGAATATTTATTTTATAAACATTCTTATAGCTATTTTTCATTTATTATGCATTTATAGGCGTTAAATTTTGCTTGAAAAGTTTGCAAATTTTGATTTCTCTGAGGGAATTTTAATTTCATCACGAACGAAAAATGGCATAAACACGGAATGATAAGAAAGTTATCACTTTAGAAATTGCAATTTTCTATGATCCGTTATTTTTTAATCAATCAATAAGTATTCAGTGTTAAATTTCACGTACGTAAATAAACAGGAAGTAAGCAATGAGCCATCAATTTTTCAAAAAGATGTATGAATGTTTATTTCAACAGTTTCTCGCATCAACAACTGGAAGTATTTGAAAAAGATGAAATCATCATAGATTGAAAATGTCTGATGAGTAATCATTGATTATTTGATTAATAAATTATATGAACTTGAAAAACGTGAACGACGTGAACCTCGATTTTTCTATTCTTATAATTTTTAAACGAATTTTATTTCTTCTATTTATTCATTCAAATTAACACTTTCACTTATTTACATCAAATTTTTCTGATGCTATTCACGCATAAGTCTTAATTTAAATTTTTCCATTCGAAATGTTTACCAATAAACAGGAAAAATAAAAAAGAGACAAAAAAATAAATAAATAAATAAAACCAAGGTATGGGAAATTTTTGCTTATATATTATAAATATAGGAATTTTTTGCCCTTTTTCTCTCTTCATCCTAAAAATTTTTTCTAACGTAACAAATAAACTGAAAGATTTCGATGAATTTTGTGTTTTTTTTTTTTTTTCTTAATTTATTTGTTGTATGTCATTGAAATAATGTAGATTTGATGAGATTTTTCACATGTTTGCATGTATTTCTATATTTTATTAGCTAAATAATTTTTGTTATACGTGTAATTCGAATTTAAAATTAGATTAAATTTACCGTCCAATAATAAATGAATTTCAGGATGAGCGCGTATTCGTTGAGCCTGCAAAAGCTCTTCGTCGCGTTAATTCTCATTTCTGCGATAAGAGGTTTGTTAATTTTAATATTATTTTTTTTTTTTTCTTGCCATAAATAACAATTTTTCATATTACTGTGCAGCGTTGCAATTTATTGCTTCGATAAATTTTTTTTTTTTGAATTATGTAATTAAAGTGCGACATTTTACAAGCGATTAAATGTGACAGCAATTAAATTAGGTATCTTATACCTTATCGTTTTGCGTTTTCATTTCAAATTCTCAATTAATTTTATAAAAGGTTCTTTCGAAAAATAAAAAAAAAAAATTTTAATATTCAAATTACTCAACTCTTTAAAATAAAGCTGAAAATAATCAATATTTATCAATGAAAACAAAATTGTAGGTGATCATGAAATGTGATTATGCTTACATTGTATTGGATGTTGAAAAAATAAGCTATTATTTTTGATTAATTGAAACTAATTGAAGCCAATTTATATCATTCAGAAACGGAAATTCAGAATTTTTAATTTTTTCAAAGCCTTCATCATCATTGCATGATCTGATCAATTAATTTTCTAGGTAACAAACCTCGCATTCGATTGCGACGACAAATTGGTGGATCTCAAAGTTTGCTAACCGTTGAATGGGAAGGTATCCAGACCGGAGATCATCCGGATGATAGTGTTGGAGGATTTGCGGTCGAATATCGTGCGGAAAAAGATACACAATGGCATGTTCATGATGGGATAATTCCTTACAAAGGGCCTAATTTACAGTACAGAGTACAGGTAATTTATTCTAAAAGTAAAATTTCTGCATAAAATTATCTAAAATGATATCTAATTTAGAAATTTTGAAAACTTCGCAATTATCTATAAGTCAAAATTTTTCATTTATGCCAGAAAAACTCACTCTATACTGCTATTTTTTTTTTTTTTTTTTTTGTTGATTATTGAAATTGATAAATAACATAACAATAATCAATTTGCTTAGATATATATTTGAATTGAAATTTTTTCCAGATTCCACGTTTACCAACTGGAATCGCTTATTTTGTGCGTATCAAAGTGCTCGGTAAAAATGGTAAAATTTTGGTGGAGACGCCAGAAATACGGGCACGTAATGAAATGGTTAGCATAAAATGTGAATCAGGTTTGTTTTTTTCTGAAAATTTACATCACAATTTTTCATTTCTTATTTCTTTGATTGAGGGAATTGATACATTTTCAAATGATAAGTTTGATATTTTTTTTTTCTTAGCGTAATATTCCGTTTTCTAACTAACTTAGAAAACAGCAACTTAGCTAATTTACGAACTTGTTAAAAATGAAATAATGAATTGCACTAATTTTATGCCAACAAAGTTATAATTAATTAAAGTTGAAAATAATTATTTAATTATAGCTGTCGCCATTATAATTAAATGACATTTTTTAATTTAACAATATTTAAAAAAAAATTGACATTTTAGCGATATTTTTAACTTTTATTTTTAAAATATTCAGTATCTATTTTTTAAATTACAGATGAATTAACAGCTCCACGAAATCTTGAAGTTACACAAACAGGTCAATATAGTATTGCCATATCATGGGAACCACCAGAATGTGGTTCTGTTGGCGAATACCACATTGAGGTCTGCCCTTTAGAAAAAAAAAAATGCTGTATTCTTGCTTGCAATTATCAAATAATATTTAAAAAATGATTTTTGATTTATTGATTTTTTCCAAAAATGGTGAAACTTTCTTTTTTTTTTTTTAGCATTTCTTCAGATAAGGCATAAAGTGTAGGAGTTTCAATGAAATTTCGTCTTTTTAAATCTCAATATTTCTCGACCTATCTTTCCATTACTTTGGAACTTTTTTTTTTTTCAGAATTCATTAAATTGAAATCAAATTATAAGGTCGAAATTTTTATATATTGAAATAATTTATTTCATTAAACCGAAATCTGATAGATTTTTTTCAGCTTGCTGGTGTTGAGACAAAGTTTGATGTTCATCGACAGACAGTAACACATCCATCAGTTAGTGTTACCAGTCTTTTACCTGGAACCGAATATCAAATTCGAGTTCGAGCTGCCGATCGTTTGCGTGTATTAGGTCCATGGAACGATTATTTACTTGTAGCAAAAACGGAAGGCGAAGGTTTGGCATTGTTTAAAATTTAATTTTTAATTTTAAATTTATTGCTCAAATTTGACTTCACTTTATTAACAAATTATTGTTTTCTGTTCATGTTTTCATGTAATCCGAATTTTTCATTGTGTAATATGAAAAAATTCGCAAATATTCATTTCGCAATTTGCTTTTTTCCAGCTCCAAATGAATCAGATGAAATAGATGTCGATTATCGGACAAATTCAGAATTACGCATTAGTTGGCAACCGTATGATGATGAACGGCTACAGCATTATGAGGTATACTTGTTGAGATTACGGTACCATTGAGAATTATTTTGTACCGTAATCGTTAATTAATCATAATTTTACCTTTCATTTATTTTTCTTTCTACAACTTGAACATTATCAATACATGCTGAAGCCTATTCAAAGATTATGAATTCAAAAGATGAAATAAAATTCAATGAAAATTTTAAAAACTTACAAATATTACAGGTAATAGCTGTTGAAGTGGATGGTGAAAGTCAAACAGTTGAACGAGCTCGTTTAAGTCCATTAACAAATAGTCATGTTTTCGTCAGATTAAAACCAGATACAGAATATGACATAGGTGTGATAGCATTTGTCGATCATGAACCTAAATTGGTTTATAAATTACCTGCTAAAACAGCGGATAGTTCGGGTGTAGACTGGGAAGATAAGCCTGTGGTAGTGCCCGAAAATGAGCAACAATTTACGGTACAATGGAAAAAACCGTTAATACCTGATGAAACTATTACCAAATTCGTCATTGAATATCGTCTACCAAATGAAACTGAGTTCGTTTATTTCTGTTTTGATATTAATCATTTTTTGAGTTAAGCATTAATTAATTTAAATAAAAGATAAAATGAGATTTTTTTCTGGACTATTGATATATGGTCAATAAAATTGTGATCATTTGTGAAATCAAAATCATAGAATTATCACCCTAAAAAATGTTTAAATTATCAAAGAAAATGTTGAAGTCGCATTCCCGTACGATAATCCCAGTTGTATAATTCAGTAATTAATTTAATTGCTTGGCAGAAATAATTCTTCTCTAATGCTTCAGATGGCGCAAATATGATGATATAATCGTAGATGAAGAGATGGATGATTATCATATTCAATTTGATACAATGTATGATGGATCATTGTATTCATTTCGTATTTTAGGAGTTGATGATCATCTTAAAATGATTGCTAAAACAGCTGAGGTATACAATTATATTGATTTTTGTCAACTTTCTTTTTTTTTTTTTTTTTGATTTCATAAATTGGCCGTATAATTCTGATTCAAATCACGTTTTTACCTGATTTTGATAAAAACAAGCAATTCAAATATATATTGAACTGATGCAAAATGGACATAATTTTTCTTTTCCTTCTTTTCTTTTTTTTTTTTTGATAATTAATTAAATTAAATTTTAGTTCACAGTTGGTTCAGCAGCATCTAATTCCTGTATTGGTGATGCTGGAATTCCACAAAATGTACGAACAAGTGTTGTATCTGAGACAACTATTCAGTTCACGTGGGAAAAGCCACGTTGCAATGAGACGTATGGACCAATTGATGGTTACGAATACACGGTGAAATCTTTTCTTTTGTTTGTTTTTTTTTTCTTTTTTTTGATTGATTTAAAAATGATGTAATTCGAAGAATTAAATGGCAGAGAATGTAAATCGCTTTCTTACTATATTAGGTATAAATTAAACTTAATACGTTGAAATAGAATAACTTTAACATAAAAAAAATGGAATTTCTTGTAAGTTAAGTAAATTGTAATCATGATATATTATTATTTCTCAGAAGTACTACTTTTTTGTATCTAATTTTTCCACTCTTCAATTCTTATGACTTTGAGAAGTTAAATTAAGGACTTAGCTTCCACTTGAAAACATGAGTATACTTTTCAGTTCTGGAACGTAGAAACAGAGACACAACCTGAAACCGCATCATACGTTGGACGAAATACCGTAACATTGGATGACTTGGATCCAGATACACGTTATGCATTTCGGGTTCGTTCACGTGCTGGACATGGGCATAGTTCATGGAGTGAAGTTGTAAATGCTGAAACAGAAGCACATTCAGGACCAAAAGGTAGGTTTTTGGAATTGCAGAATAACTAATTAACTTGTTCATAATGAATAATCTCCTAATTCATGAATCTAATATTTTACAAGTAGTATATAAGTTAGTTCAAAATCTTGTTGAACAGATAATCGGATATGCGTGGAAATTCAGAAAAGCTTCAGGGCATAACTTCAGGCATCAAGGAATTTAATGTTAATTTTGCTCTGTCACTATTGCACTTAACAAATATGAATATTTTTATTTTAAAAAATGCACTATAAATTTTACTTGATTATATTCTCATTTCTGTTAAAATACACTTTCATTTGGATAGAAATTTTATGATTTATTATTTTGTTTAGAATATATTTTCATCGGCCAAATTTTTGATACGAATATTTATGCAAATTACTTCTTGCTAATTAATTTATTTGACATAATTTAATGTGTACATCAGTCGTTCGTATTAGGTAAAAACCATCTCATGGCATTGTCCAGTGTGATTTAGTTGTTCTATGTCCATTTTTTTTTTTTTTTTTTTGCTTGCTAACCAATATTTTTGCCATTTAGAAGATCGCTTATAATATCATTTAATTTTTGATAAGTAATTTATTTTAAGTTACATAAGTACATTTAGAACTTTTACAACTTAACAGTTTCTGCTATTGAAATCCTTCTTTGAAAAATGGTCTTACTCTTTTTCTTCGAGTTCTCAAAATTCTTCTAAGGAATAATTTCAGTAGACTTACATATTATTTAATGAAAATATTTGTTGTTATGATAAAATTCGAAAAAAAATTAGAGCAGGGCAATAACTTTTCTAATTAAAAAATAATTCCATCAATATCAATAGGTTCATCACAACTCAAATAATTCTTCATCAAAAGATAAAAATATCCTGTCTTCCACTATTCCTAAATTTCACTTGATTTTATTTGTTTTTATCATTAATATTGCTTCTTTTTAGTTTTCTAGCAAACTAACATTTAGTATTCACCAATAATGGCAATTCTCATCGGTATCATTATCAATTACTATTAATCACAAATAACACATTAATATTTTATCCAGCGTTTCAAGAAGCACCAATATCTGCACTTCTTCGGCGTTTTAAACGGCAGGAAAAAAGTCAAATTACAGGTAATTTAAGGTAAATTACATAATAACTTAAAAATATGAAAACTTGGAAATATAAAACTCGAAAATTAAAGCAAGTAATGGGAAAATTCATGCTTTTTTAATTTTAAGTAAATTATGCAATCATATCTAACACATATGGGGAAAAATATGTCTTAATGCTTAATTAACAAAAAGGTCATTGGTGCAACTCATTCTTCATAAGAATATCTATCATTCGCGAAGTCATTCATAATTCGCTAGCTAATAATTTGGTGAAAATAGAATCCATGTAGTTTGCTTCCTACAAAGTCTAATTTCTAAATTAAAACAGTACCTAACTTTACTAATTTCTGATTGATTAAATGATTTTACTAAAAATATCTAGCAATAAAACAACGAAGCATTTTTTGGTATATGAAAAAATAGTGATATAATTTTTATTTTCATTGCTTCATTTTCATCTTTTAATATTTGCGATTATTCTTTTCTGTATATTTAGGGCTGTTTTTATTTGTTTATTTTTTCAGATGATCATAATATTTATCAACTTCGCATCATTTTGGCACCACCAAAATCATATTTATCATGGACACCACTACCAGAACATGCTGAAGAAGTTACCAAGTTTAAGTAAATTTTCTTTTTTTCATCTCTAATTTTTTCTCTCAGAAAACAATCGTCTGTTTGACTGAACACTTCAATTAGTTGAAACTTGTTGGAAAGAAAAAAAAAATTCTGATCGAATTGTGATTTGGTTTATAGATCGGTTGGATTGAAAATTGCTTGATGATACTGTGACTGCGCTAGATCAGCAATAAGCTTTCTTAGGTTTATACGATATTATACACAATAATGCGCTTATGCAATAGTAAAGAGTAAATGAATAACACACGGGCAAATATAAAAGATACTAACAGTCGTCTCCAGCTGATTTATCATTTGTGCTGTCGTAAAATCGTATTTGATATTGGATTGAAACTGAATTGTCGCTAATATTGACGTTGAAAAAATTGCTTCTGTTGAAGACATTAAAAAGACTGCTCATATTGAAGACACCAACGTTGCTGATGTTGAGATACTGATCTTACTACCCCGAAAGCGCCCTTTTTATACGAATCATCCTTGGTATTGATAGTGGGCGGAGACTTACAACACATTAACCATACAAAAGATTGAATATGAGAACTAAAAATAAGCTGACACAATTCTCACATCCTTATAACATTTCTAACAGTTAATATCTCAACATTTCGCACGATTCCCATAAGCTCTAAGAACAAACTGGAAGACGAGAGAATAAAAGCCTTTGTACTGAGATATAGATAAATGACTCATTTGCATGGAAAAAATTGCAAATTTCTTCTATACAAATTACGTGAATTATTATTTCTTTGCATTTATTTCATAAAATATTTCAATTTTACCAGCAAAACTGTTTCGGTAGTAGAATTTGTCAAATTTTCTGGATCTGATAGCAATATTTTAGATTATCGTACAAAAAGAGTGCTGGTGATCAGTGGACACGTATCATCGAAGCGCCAGAATATTTCAAATGTCCGGAAGGAATCGCTGATCCAGAAGATTTCTGCTATGATTTGTCCAAACTTTCATTTGGAGTACAATATACAGCTGATGTAAGTTCATATTTATGTTACAAATAGAATACTATGGAAGGACAGTCATTCTGATATTTCATCTCAAATAATATTTTTTAATCTTCATAAAATAACAAATTATTTTGCAATAATTTCAGTTAGTTTATGAATTAGAAAATGGTGAATGGACACCACGTGGAAGTCCGTTGTTCTTCATTCTTGTCGAAGCTGGTATCAAAATTTTTGTTCCAATTAAATTTAACTTATCACCTATCACCCTCCCGCTATTTTTTCTTATATGTTACGCATCCAAAGTTCGTTCCTCAAAAAGCGTGCATGTTCTTTGTTTTGTTGCTATTTTTCACTTTCTCTTTGCGAACAAAAGAAATTTTCAATATTGTAATTATTTCTCGACAAAAAAATCATATCTTAATTAGGTTGCAGTTTTTGAAATTCATATCTTTTCCCTTTTAGTGTTTTTTTTAGAAAATCTTTATGAAAATTTTGTTTATCCATGATATTTGGTTTCAAATTTTTCGATCATAAATGAAAGGAAAGATGGCTTCGGATTAATTTGTATGTTGTTGTTTGTTGTTGTTTGTTGTTGTTGTTGTTGTTGTTGTTGTTGTTGTTGTTGTTGTTGTTGTTGTTGTTGTTGTGTGGTCGTTCGAAGATGTTCATCCATTTCAGGGGAACCATCTGTGCCACTATCACCGCACAATCTTCAGATCAATTCTCATGATACGTCCAGCATTGAGCTTCATTGGCTACCACCCTTAAATTCGAAGCACATTCCTTTTTATCAGGCACAATTTTCCTTTTCTTTTATCTCCTCCTATATGCACAATTTTTGCATGATATATGTTGTTCCGCTGCATAATTTTTTCGGAATCATTTTGAAAGATTTTAATTTTGTCCAAAAAAAAAGAAAAGAAAAAGAAAAAGAAAAAAAATCGCCGCTTCAAAGCTCAAATAAAGCACAACTCTTCCTGGAATTTTGAAGAAAAAGAAGAAATAAGACTAAAAGTAGTTTTATTTTCTTAATTAGTCGGTTTAATTTAGATTGAAATAGAAGATCTGCGTACAAAGAAAATGCGAATTGAACAGGTACCAGGGTCATTCTTTTCCCATATCATTAATCAGCTATCACCAGATTCTATTTATAATATTTCTGTTCGTGCTGGAACTGATTATGATGAATTGGGTATACCCATATCCAAGATTGTTTCACTACGGCAAGATAAGTATTTCAAATTACCGGATCGTTCACCGGATGAAGTGGAAAAATTGGAAGAACAGGTAGACGAAGACCAAGAAATAGCAGAAAGAAAAGGAGAAAATGAAAGAACTAAAATGGAAGAATTTGAAAAGCAACAAGTAGGGGATGAACAAAGGTCGCATAAGATATCAGAATGTGAACTTAGGAAATTGGAACTCGATAGAAAGAATGAAGAACGTGAACGTAATCGAGTTGCATTTGAAAATAAACGTATACGTGAACATCTAAAACATGAACATGGTCGTATGTGTACCGTGCAACAGCAACGTGAACGTATGGAGCTAGAACGTGAACGTACGGAGTTGGAACAGCAACAACAAGAATGGGAAAAACAACGTGAACATTATGATCGATTGGTTCAACAATATCGACAACAACAAGAGGATATGGAACGAAGACGTGAAGAACAACGTCAACAAGTGGAAGAGCAAAAACGTTTAGAAAAAGAAATGGATCAAATTCGGATGCAACCGGAATGGGATGAGGAACGAGGTGAGAGGACGTAACAACGAAATCATGCTGACACGTGTGACGTGTAATTGATTGCTAACAGGTTAACAAACGCAAATAAAACTAATTTAAAAGATTTCAACCATTCACTCAATGATTTATTTTTGCAATCATTATCATATCTCTTATCAATGACAAATATTTTTACTTTTTTTTTTAATTTTTTGATTATTCTTACATTTATCAATTTTCATCATTCTTTCATCATAATGTATGCATGAAATTAGTGTAGTTTCATTAATTTTGAAGATGAATCAATAATCAAAGTGTGTTGATTATTTCAAAAAATATTAAATATTTTGCTTATTTACTGCTTCACAAGCATGCACGCTTTTCCTCTTCCAATAAGATTTTTTCCTATCGTTTGCATGCTTATTTGCTCACCAAATTTTGCACAAAGTTTGGCGTGTTTTTAATTTATTATAATTATTTTTTTTTTTCTTGACTAATTCTTTCATTTTTGATTTCTTTTTTTTTAAATGAAAAAGTAATTTATTTTTATTTTTCATATTAATAATGTTAAAATGATAACTTAGGTGGCACACCAAAATCACTTCTTGGCATTGATAAACCACGTATCGAACAACGTGGATCACGTATTTTGCTATATTGGACTATTGGTGGTGATGCATCAGATGTAATAGCCTATCAGGTTTGTTACAGTTTTATTACGAAAATTGCTTACTGTATTTTTTTTTTCTTGTTTTCAAATCGATAACCTCAATGACCTAACAAATAGCAAAAATCAATATGAAGTGATCATTGAGCAAGAACTCATTTGTTGTTTAGGTCATCGAAATAATGCCATACGTGATATCTTACCTCGACAATCATTTTTTTTTTCAATAAAAATTAGCAAAAGTTTAAATTATTGAAATAATTTGCTTAGAATCTAAATTATTTAAATTGTTTTCTTGAAATTTTCAGATCGATCTTCGTTCCGATTCAGATAGTGATTGGCGACAATTCGATGGTTATGTTACTCATTCACCATCAGAAATTCACTATCGACAAGAACTAACTAATCTAGAAACCAATAAACATTATTATGTCAAAATCTCAGCTATTGATCAATCACGACGAATTCTTGCTATATCAGAAGCGACAAGCTTCACTGTTCATTGCCAGGGTATATTTTTTATGAATTTATTTGTCCTTGAATTGTGACAATGAAAAGACATTTATAAAAATGCTTCACAATATTCCGAAGATAATTCTGTCTTTAAAATTTCTCATTTGACTAATTTTAAATATTATGTTTGATTATCAAAGGAAGTTTTATGCTCAAAAAGCTAATTATTTGTAATTTGGTTTGGTTTTTTTTTTTTGTAATTTGATTTCTTCTTTAATTATCATTAATTGTTTGAAATTTCAATTTAAAATCCCAAGTTTTCGACTTGGATATAATATTTAACAAAAATTTCATAATTACTTTCACATAACAATCATTTTTTCAGCACCCAATAGTTCACCGCAAGATTTGCACCTGGAAAGTATGGACGAAGGAATTCGGCTCATTTGGAATTGGCCGAATCAGGCGGATCGTAAATGTGAACCGTATTTTCTGATAACAGGATATCAAAATGGAATACCGTTTGCTGAACGAGTTGCAGGAGAACAACGTCAATTCATTTTCCAGAATGCGGTTCCTGGTGATTGGCATGTGGAAATGCGTGCCGGAAATCGTGCCGGAACTGGACCGAGTAGCGTACCTGTAAATTTACAAAGTACCTCAAAAGGTATTGTTCAAATTTAAATTATTAACTTATGAAGTTTTGAATTGCTAATAATTTCAAAATAGGATAGATTCCGAAGATTATTATACAGAAATAGAATTGAGTATGAATTATAAGGTGATTTAAAGGTTGAAAAATGTTTTTTTTTTCTTTTCAGTTATTATAAATTAATCGAAAAAAATATTGCAAATTTGTTGAGAATATTGAATTTTTAAAAATTTTTATATTTGAAATTTTTATCTACAAAAAGAAAAAAATTTACGGCAGTTCATTTGCCAATTTTGAATCTACACTTATTTATTTGAATATCAAATGTCTCGATAACCTTAATAAAAAAATTGATAAGTTTTTATCCTCAATTATCAATGCATTTGATCTTTGATATTTGGTCACTGGTTATACGATCTTTTGATAACTTATTTTATAGCTCATTTCGAGACTAAAAAAAGTTTGATGGAAAAAGATTTATGCAAATAAGGAAAAAAAATAGCAATTATGAAAATTAGTTTGAGAAATTGGTAAATAAGTACGATTGGATAAAGTGCTATCGGTTGGAATGTCAGCGTGAAAATAGTCAAAGCATGAGAAGTAAATCTCAAAAAAATTAGAAATTATAAATGAAATCAGTTAGTTTTTTCATAAAACACTACTTCCACATTTACTTCTTCTCATTCTCAGCTATGAGATTGATAAGAAATTTAGCACTTATTATCATCAAGTCATAAATCCCCATTCCAGTATCATCCAAGGGTCTTCGTGTACTACGTAGCATCTGTGATCCACGTGTAGATTTCTGGTGTCGTTCACCGGATGAAAATTACGATATTGCTATATTTCATCATCCTAATGAAGGTTTGATTACGTGTGCCGTGCCGTGTGATCTTGATATTATGCTCTTCTTATCCACTATTTTTTTTGAACTAAATAATTCTTTATCCTAAGCAATCCATTTTTTTTTTTTTATTTTTGCATAACTTAGAACAATTTCTTATTATTGGCTTGGCTGTATTAGTTCGACATTAGCTTGGCTCTATTGATTCGGCATTGGCTTGACTATGCTAAGTAGTGCTACATCTTCAAGCTTAAGCATTTTTTTCTTTTTTTTTTATTTTAATGAATTAGCTATTTATGACCAAGATATTCCTAATGTCTAATAATATCATCTAATAAGGAATCACACGATATGGGATGGAAGAATTACTTAACATTAAAATATTTTTATATCCATCATTATGTACCGTACCCTTATACCTACGGTTACTGTGTATTAGCGAAGCAATTCCCGCGGTATGCAAATCACCAAGCGTAGATTCGAGGGAATTTTTATATGATAATAGTTGGTATGGTTTCATGTCCAACTTTAAAAAAATTTCTCCCAAATTTTATTCAAATAGATGAAAGACCATTTTTGAGTCTGCTAAGTTGAATAATACTGTAGCATTACCATTTTCATTCCTTACTGTAACATTACCATTCGCTCTCATTTTTGAAGTGTCTTCATATTATTATTTATTTATTTATTTTTTTGGAATATCTTGTTTTTTCAGAGTTTAATTTCAGAAAAAGTGATCAAATGCTTAAATTTGATGAATATCATTATTTTGATGACGGAATTATCTATTTTTATTTATCCTAAAATCATTTATTATAAGAATAAGCCTGATATTATGATTTGGACTAATCATATGGTGTGAGTGCAACATAATTTAGTGTTGATTTATATAACACTAGTGATTATTGATGCTATGCATGCATGATTATTTTCAGATTTTTTACGAATTATTTGAAAAGCTTCTAGTTGCAAATTTCAGAACTCATTTCGGATCCACGCGTAATGACACATGATGGTGATTTATCTGTAGAATGGTACAGTAAAGGTACTGGCCAGGGTGTTTTTGGATACCGTATACAGTATCGAACAGATACTACTGGTTGGACTTCTTATGGGTAATTTTTTTTTTTTTTACCTAATTTATTAAATAAATATATCTTCAATATGTGTCATCCACTTTCACGACATTAATAAAGTGTTCAAAAATGCTAAACTTCAGCATAGGTCTCTTTTTTTTTTTTTCGAATTAGAATTTGTTTATGAAGAAGTTTTGTAATATTTGAGAATACGACCACTTTTTTTCAGTCAAATTGTACCGTATGCAGGCGATAATAAACGTTACGTACAACAATTAACAGGTTTACAACAGGGTAAAATGTATCAGATACATGTTCAAGTACTTGATAGAAATTCTTATGTCATGTATACAAGTCCAGAAACATCAGAAAGAACCGTTTGTTCTGGTATGATTTTAAAATTTTCACAAAAATTGCATAAATTTTGATACATTCTGTATTATTACATGCAAGTTTTCATTTTAGAAATAATTTGCTGCTAAACAATTTCATTCATTTTATTTTATTCCTTCAAATAACACTTTATTTGCATCATTTTTTTTCCGTAACTGTATACTTTTTTTACTTTCGTTCTTATTTAAATTATATAATTTTCAGTTTTAAAATCATTTATACAACTTTTCAAATTTTCCAAGTGCAGTAAAAAGAATTAACGAAAATTTTCCCAAATCAATTTTTGCGATTTAATGTATAATGAATCGAAATAAGTCTATCATTAAAGTTATTCTAACTAAAATTTTTTGATTCTTAAATCAAAAATTTCGATAATTCAAATAATTTAGCACCAACTCATCCTCCATCACATCTACAAATACAAGCTGCTGATCCACGTCATATTCGGATTAGTTGGTCGCAACCACCACAAAGTACTTGGCAATGCGACGATATACAGGTGGAACTTGAGATAACAGAACCACAAGGTATTGCACCGGTACTTCTAAACGGACATCAAACATCGCATGTGCTAGATTCAGAAGCTAACCAACAATGGTCAATTCGAATTCGTACAAAGAATTCAGCTGGTGCATCAGCATGGTCACAGATTGCTTCTGTTCGGACACCTCCCATTGGTGAATTGATCATTGGACCAACAGTAACCTATCGACACGGAATTCCGGTACTTACATGGACAAGCAAAGAGCGCATGGATGATCTTATCCAAACTTATCAAATTGAATATCGAACTTCAGTCGATGGAGCTTGGCAAAAACTTCGTATGCAAGTATGATAAATTTTGAATATTCGACAATTTTTTAGGTATCGATTTTTTACATATCAAATTTCGAATTTTTAATCAAATTGTGATATGAATGTATCATTATTTAGGTACCATATGCCGGTTGGCAACGACCTTACAGTATTGATCTCAGTGAGCTACCTGCTGGTCATAATTATCAGATTCGAATTCATGCGGTAGATGCTAATAATGGTATTGCTTACACATCATCAGCGATTAATGTTCAAACACAAACCAAATGTTCAGCACCACGTCGTGCACCATTCGATGTACAAGCTACTTCACTTGGACCAACACAGATTCGCGTATCCTGGAAGGTTAATTTTAAAATTCAAAAAAAAATTCTTAAATTATTTAAACTTTGTAAACTTGTACTTGTTATTTTTGTAATTTCTTGAACAATCAAATATGTAAAAAATTTGCAAATATATTCGAAATTACTGTAGATTTTAATACGTAAATTGTGAAAATATCATATGTCCATCAGTTTGTACACTACTAATCGATTTAATTTGTCGTGACTTCAAGCTCACTGAATCCATTTTTGAATCCATTAGTGTGATTCATTAGATATCCGATTGTTATTGATATTAAAGGTAAAATATAGAGAATTCAGATATTGCAATGATATTATATTATAGGGATAATTATATTTTAGGAATTGCATGAATCAGAATGGAACTGCAATCGGTTATGGTACGTGGTAAAGTACAGTACCCCACAAAATCAAGGCTTTAAAAATTTGACACGTGGTGAAAATCACGTAATTTTCGACTCGGAACCGTTTACACGATGGACTTTCGAAGTGCAAGCTGCTAATCCGGCGGGTGAAACACACTGGTCACATCCAGTTACCGTACAGACAGAAGGAACCGGTATGATTTTTGTAAAAGCTAATATTGTCGAAGTTTAGATTCCAAAAAAATTGAAGAAACACAAATTTTGACATCTGATGAAAAATCATTAGAATGAAAAAGCCAACCTAATGGTACCTTGGTGAGATACAGTACTATGGTAAAATAAAATACCGTACTCCGTACAAGAAAATATTTTTTTCGTTCAAATTGAGGATATGTGAAGGATTATTTCCTTATTTTAAGATTGATATTTTTAAATTATTAGACTAATGAATACTTTTTGTTTTTTTTGCAGCACCTGGACCGATTTCGGATTTACGAATTTATCCAGAATCATCGGATACACTTCAACTTTCTTGGAGGCAACCGCAAAATCCCTATGGGCAAATTACAGGTTACGAAGTGACCTATCAAATATTATCAAAGTGAGCTCATCTTGGTTAACTATAAAAAAATTCCCATCTATAGTTTAAAATCGATATTTAATTAACAAATATCTGATTATTTTAATTAGAATCTATTTTAATTATTTTTCAGATATTTCGAATAGAATTGTTGAATAAATGAGAGTTCTTTCAGAGGTATGTGTGATCAAGTAACGGAAAGACCTATTACAGTTACTAGTGATAAGCCTTCGTTTACTCTTCGAGGTCTACTACCACATTCGAAATATCGTATTTCTGTTGCTGCAAAAACAAATATTGCTGGTAAGATTTAAAAAGTGTATTGAATTCTTATCGATATTTTGATCCTTATAGATATTATCATCAAATTTTTTTAAAATTTATTAAAATAATTCGATCGATTTTATTATAATTTTTCATGATGTTTGATTTGCTATCTTATAATACGTGTCGAAATTTGTGGAAGGAATTTTTAAATGTAGCATTAATTCGCCGGCCAATGGTGATCATAAATTTTAGCAGAGAAGAATGATTCATCGTGATGTCGCAAATCTTTCAATACTTTGCAAAATAGGATTGATCAGAATTTTGCGTTTGTTGCACGAATGTTAAAATCTCGAATAATAATAATAATATTTTAGGGGAACGTGTAAGTCAAGAAGCACAAACTGAAGAAGCTGCACCAAGTGGTGCACCAATTTATATTCGTATCACAAATATATTACCTACTGAAGTAGCCGTAGTTTGGCAAGCACCTGCATGCTTACAAACAAATGGTGAAATAACAGAATATGAATTCGAAGTAACACCTTTGGAACGACGTGATTATGGAGCTGATGATATCATTAAACAGGTTGTCAGAGGTACTCGAACTAAAATTACCGGTCTTTCGCCGTATGCAAAATATTTGATACGGATACGGGCATTTACACGGAAAGGATCAGGACCTTGGTCAGAACCGGTTCAATTTCAAACTGCTGCTGCACCTGAAGTAAGTTTAATGTATTGTTAAACTTGTGATTTAAGTTTTAAAATGATGAATATAATATTTTTTCTGTTGAAATTAATTTTCTTTCTTTTTTTTCAGATTCCAGCACCATCAATGGTTCGAGTTTTAAGTACTGGATCGACTAATGCTGATTTGATTTGGCAAGAACCTCATCCATCATCCGGTTCAATTGATAAATTCAAATGTAAATATGCGGTAGCTGGTACCAAACAATATCAGGAACGTGAATTTCCCTCACATAATCCATGTCGTGAAGAAATTATACGTATGTCACCGCCACCAAGCGGGACAAAATTACATTGTGGTAGAATTGATGGTTTGGAGCCTGAGAAGAAATATACTTTCATGGTTTGAATTTTGAAATATTTCAATTTTTTCGAGAAAATTGCTAATCATTCATGGCTTTTTTTTTTTTAACATTTTGATTTATATATGAAAACTGCTTATCAGCGATAAACTGATATAGTGATTATGTTGTTGTAGATGTCAGCTGGTGATCGAAGTGGTACCTGGTCCCCATGGAGTGAACCTCAAGTTGGTCATATTAGTGAAGGCCCGGTTCAGGTTGTTTCATTGCATAAATTAGGTGGTGGAGCGAAAAATATCTTAATTGGATGGAATGTACGTCCCACTGATATAGCTCGTGTTGTTGGTTATCGAATTCACGTAACGCCGGTGCTGGAACGTGGTGCTAAACCAATATCATACACGGTAGATCGGACTACCTTACAGTATAACATCGATAATTTATCACCTAATACGCGTTACAATATAACTGTAGATGTTACTACCGATGGTACTCATTATCATCCAGGTACGTCAATAGAAGTACGTACCGATTCAGCACCATCAAGTGGTTTAACGATTGTTCCACGAGTAATTGAAGAACAAGCAACCTCGGTAACTTTGGAATGGAATGCACCACATGAAAATGACATAAGTGGATTCGTGATCGAATATTCTCTTGGTGATGGTGTATGGCAGCAATACAGTCGTCGAATTCCGGCATATCCCGGACGACGTGTTTACACCGCTCAAGTTGATCAGGTATACCGAATTTTGGTTTTTTATTGATTTTTATACTTTTTGATCACTTTCACTAATTTCATTAATTTTTAAAGCATTATATCATTTTTATCAATTTCCAATAGAATTGGATTCTATCAAATGTATATGTGATATGATAACGGAATTATTTTTAAAAACTATCGTATCAGTGTTTTTCTGAAATATTGATTACTTTTAAATTTTTTATAATTAAAATCAGAAAATATTATTGAATTTAAGAAATATTATGTGGAATTAATTGCAAATTAAGCTAAACTGAATTTCCTTGCAAGAAATCTATTTTAGCTTCCAACAAATAGCGTTGTGGATCTTCGGATACGTGTTGTATCAGCGCAAAATGAACAATCCGCTCCGAGTCCAGAAGTTCGAGCTCGTACTCGATGTTCCGCACCTCCGGCACCACCTCAAGCCATTCGTTTGGATGCTCCATCTACCAATGAAGTTCGAGTGTCCTGGGCTAAACCAGCTAAAGATACATGGCAATGTGATCAATTAAATTACGATCTTGCTTATCGAGTACCTGGACAGACAGAACGAATAGTACCGGTATCAGGTGAACAAACCGATTACACTTTTCCCTCCGAAGCCAATACTCGCTGGGCTGTTAAATTAAGATGCACCAATCAGGTAGGATCAAGTCCATGGAGTGCAGAACAGGTAATAACTACTCGTCAAGGAATACCAGGTCCAGTTCGAGATCTACGTTTACGTGCTAAAAGTCCTAATGAAGTACATGTACAATGGCTTGCACCATTGGTACAACGTGGTACCATTGTTGGCTATGATATAAGTTATCGATTGAAACATCGATTAGCATGTCCGGATGAAGAACCGCGTGATGTTAGTCGTGATTTCGTCACTGTTTACAATCACAAAGATTTGGAATATACATTAACTGGATTGCTACCATTTTCGTTGTATGAAGTACGAGTACGTGCACGTACCACGGAATTAGGACCAGAAGAATCAAAAGATATTGCTACCGAGCAGCAACCTCCAAGTGCACCACCATTGAATCTTCAATTAAGTTATGCATTAGAACGTTCTATTAGTTTCCAATGGGAACCAATCGAATGCTCACAACGTCATGGACATATTGTAAATTATGAATACGAAATACAGGGACAAGATGATTGGGCTAAATTGGAACGTCAAATTGCGAATACGTCAAATACGAAAATAAACATCGAAGGTTTAACACCATTCACAAAATATATCATGCGTGTAAAAGCTTATAATAGTATTGGTGGTGGTCCGAATACGGAAAATTTAGATGCAATGACAGCAAAAGCAGATGCACCATTACCACCACAAGATTTAGTAGTTGCTCAAGAAGGTACTGATTATTTCATGATTTCATGGTTACCACCTTATCCACCATATGGACCACATGATAAATACAAAATTCGTTATCAATTATTGAATGAAAGTCGTTGGATGGAAATTGAAAAAGATACCAAAGATCGTTTATTGAAATGTCCAGCTGAAAGTCCACGACATTGTTTCAATGTTACCGGTTTGGAAAGTGGACGTCAATTTCGAGTTCAAGTTGCAGCTCATATTGTTGATAGTTCATATGGTCCATGGAGTACGGTAACTATTGCAAATACATTACAAATTCTACCTGATGCACCACGTGCTATTGAATTAATCGAGAAAACTGATCATTCACTTCATATTCGTTGGATTCCACCACCGGATCCATTAGGACAAATAACACAATATAAAGTGGGAATTATTTCATTGGATGATCCAAATGATCAATTGAAAACTTTTCTCATTGATCATCCAACATTGCAACATCTTTTGAGTAATTTACGTCCAGAAACTTCCTATAATATTAGTATTTCGGCTGGTACCAAACGTGGTTTTGGTCCTGTTGCATGGACACGTTATTCAACAGATCCATTTAAAGTACCATCAGTACTGAATGCACCACAAGTTACGGCAGATGGAGCTGATGCATTGAATGTTCAATGGAATGGTGTTTTGGATACGAAGAAACAAGTTCGTGGATATATCATCGAATTTCGTTCCAGTGATAATCCAACATTTACAGAATATGATGGAATCATTGAACATGATATGAAACGACGTAATTATCAACAACGTTTATCTTTATTAGATGCTGATACATTATATTTTGTTCGTATCAAAGTCGTAGATCAGAAGCAACGTATTAGCGATCCAAGTCCAGAAGGAAGTGCACGAACCGGTTGTGCAGGTAAGTTTTTTCTTTTTTTTTTTTTTGCAACAATTGAAATACATTTTAAAATTTTAAATATTTCATAATTTCATGTTAAAGTTCACCAATTCGTTGCTTTTTTATTTTACTATGTTGCTCCTATGATTTAAAATCCACTTAATTTAAATTGATAAAATTATCAGAAATATCTCTATTAAATTTTGATTAAATTCATTGCTAACTTTTTTTCTAAAGAAACGATGAATAATTGATTCGGTATTTTTTCAGCACCTCTTGCACCACCATCGAATGTGAATGCTTTTACACCGTCACCTTATCAGGTGCGTATCAGTTGGCAACCACCTAGTCAATCCTCTTGGCAATGTTCAAATATCAAATATAGATTGGAATACACCAATGGTTCATCTTCACCTCAAGAAATTTCCATACCCGGGTTAGACAATTGTGACTGATAATTTTGAAATCTTAAAATTTAGACTACAAATGATGATATTTTTCAACCTATTTATGATATTAGGGTGAATCGAACATTTTTAGAAAGTTATCTTTGATTCAATATTTCTGATTCAATTCTCAAAATTTTTTGATCAAGTACTTTTGATTCAATTTCTAAAAACGGCGAAATATAAGAGTTGACTATTAATGATTAAAAGGTTGGATTCAAGTTGGATTAAGTCAACAAATTTTGTTCTGATTACTTCTTATCTTCAGTAGTGTAACTGATCGCGTATTGGATGCATCACCGAATACGTTATGGCGAATGCGTGTTCGAGTTGAAAATGAAGCTGGAACATCAGATTGGAGCAAAGAAGTATCAATTACAACTGCTGAAGGTACCGTAATATACCGTAAAATAAAAGTAAACTGTAAACTGCAACTAATCTTAGGAAAATATAAATATTAAACATCAAAATAAATAATAATCATGATTTCTAGTAATCGATAGTTGTCATTGAAAGAAAAGATCATGATTTCTAATGATTTTTTAAAGCAATTGTAATTATTCGTTCGCAATCATTATAATTCAATTATTTATCATATTCAAACATCATTATTAGATAACAAATTATAAATTTATGGAATTGATGATGAACTTAACGGAGTTGACAGAAAATGATAGGAAAATCTTAATCTAGTTTGATTACGATAAAATTTTACAATTTGATAGTTCTTAGATAAATTATTGTAAAAATTATCAATATCTCTTACATTTCCATTTATTCGAAATCAATATAAAATGTTTTAGTAGCCCTAAAATGTAAGTGATTTTTGAACAGGTTGAATAGATTTATTTATTTTGCACTATTTTGTAAAAGTTAAACTTACTGTAGGTGCACCAAGTACAGTAGATAATCTTGATGCTTTGTATAAGACTAAACTTACTGTAGGTGCACCAAGTATGGTAGAAAATCTTGATGCTCGTTCGTATGGACCGGAATCTGCATCAATAACTTGGCAACCACCTTCACAACCTAATGGACAAATTACCGGTTATACGTTGGTATATAAGCTCAAATCCCGCGGTGAATGTGGCCCACGGTCCGCACAACCAATCACTCGAAATACTCAAGATGAAGAAATCATGCTAGATGGATTATTACCTGATTCTACCTATGAAATACATGTAACAGCACATACTTCTGAGCCTGGACCTCAATCAAATATTGTAACTGTTACAACTGATGAAGCTGGTAAGTGTAATTTTTACATTTTTGAAATATGAATTTTGATGAGATTTTATGAATTAATGTGAAATTCTATGTTTCAATTGAATTTCTGAATTTAATCAGGCAAAATGAGATATAATTAATTTATAATAGGAACATTATTTTCTGTTAAATATATTTTAAAAAGCTATCCCGTTTGTCATTAACTAAATAAACTTTTCTTTTGTAATATCAAATGTAATGAATGTGTTTAGTTTGAAATTTCTGAAGTTTTTTTATCTTTGCAATTCTGAATTTCAAAATTTTTATGTCATACTTCTAAAGATTTCAAATTCTTTCTGAAAAAATCAATTTGATAAGTTCCATAATATTTTAATCTTACCTCATTTGCGAGTAAATCGATGATGAAGGAAGAGGTAATATTAAATTAGAGATTTTTATGAGTAATGCTATTTTGGGTTTTTTCTTTTTTTTTTTTGAAATATTCCAAAAATGTGACTCAAGAAACAATCGATAAAATAACATCGCATCAAAGTTATTAATATTACAATCCCAGTTTGAATCAATTTTTTTCTCAAATTACATTTAGATTAGATAATTTAGAATAATCATTCCTGTTATCTTTTGCTTAATTTACTGTCTTATTTATATTCTTTTTTTCTTTCTATTTTTTTGTTTTATTTTTAGTAAAAATTGTTTTAAATATCGAATTATAATAAATTTGCTATTTTTAGTTCCTACCGGTGCTCCGTTGAATCCACGTGTAAGTTCGATAACACAAACACGTAGCGATTTCTTGTGGAATGAACCGGATTGCGAACTTCGTAACGGCAAAATAAGAGGTTACGAATGGCAAATAGAAAATATTGATCCATGGGGTGAAAGTAAAACTGGTCATAGTACCACAAAACGAGTATCATTCGATGATTTAATACCATATACTCAATATCGAGTACGAGTTTCGGCGGAAAATTCAGCTGGACAAGGACCATGGTCGGAATGGATTTCATTTCGAACGCAACCTGCCGGTAGGTTGGTACTTCATTTAGGTGCCAAGTTTTTATTCAAATAAATTGAAATTCAGAAGGTAATGAACGAAGAATATGAATCTCAATTTGATTGTTAAGATCATTTTGAAAAATAAAGCACGAAGATCAATGAAGATCGATAGTTGAAGATAAGTTGAAGAATATGAGTAAATATGCGATTTATGCAATATAAGATTTTTTTTTCAGCACCACCGGCTCCAACCGATTTGATCGAAGAACAATCATTTCCGCATGCTATCGAGATTTCATTCGTGCCACCATATCCACCTCATGGCATCATCAATGAATATCGAGTAAGACATACACCTGCTGGCCAGGTAAGTCTAATTTTGTTTCAAGCATATTTATTTTTCAAGTTTAACTTGTAAAATTGAATTCTAACTTAATTTAGATTCCATTCAAAGTAAAGTGAATAAAGTAAGAATTTCTACGCATATTGTGTAGAGAAAATTAATAATAAAAAAAAACTTAATGCATGAATTTGATTAATTTTAAGTTAAAAAAAATATATTGCAAATGAATAAGAAGAAGAGAAAAAAATAAAAAATTCAAAAGTCAAAGTTTTTAAAATTCAAACTTATCTTTTTTACAGATGAATTACAATGAAGTTCGTGTACTTGCAAATCGATTGCAATGCTCAGATGCATCGAAACGTGATCGTTTATGTTATCGAGTTGTAGATTTGGAACCGGAACAGGAATATGAAATTCAAGCATCAGCTCATACCGAAAATGGTGCTTGGAGTGATTGGAGTGAAACGTTAAATGCTCGAACACATGAACAAAGTAAGTTTAGCAAAAAAAAGAAAAAAAAAATCAATAAATTTGAAAGTAAATAAAATGAATTTAGAAATAAATAAAAAATGAAATGGAGAAAAAAATAAAAAAAAATATAAAACACGATTGATGCTATTTAGATATACCGGTATTAGAACGTGAATTGGAAGTTGTTGATAGCAAACCGAACAGTATTACAGTACGATGGCAAGGTTTAGATCCTGAACAGGTGTCCTTTTTTTTTTTTTTATTTTTCTTTATTTAACTTTTGTTTGTTCTTGTCATGGATATTTCATATTTCTTTAAAAAAAAAAAAACGAAACAACTGATGATCCAAATTTATTGTCATTGAAATAATGACTCTTTTTTTATTTGATTTTTCCAATCTAATCTAAAACTGAAATATATGTTTTTAGTCGAAACACGTTGTTGGTTACATTGTGGAATATAAATCGGAAGATGAAGATGACTGGAAAGAATATAATGGTATCACGAAACATCGTAGTCGTCAAAATGATTACCGTATTCAGGTTAAAGATTTGGTACCTTCGACGGAGTATTTCTTCCGATTGAAAGTTGTTGGTAAAAATGACAAACGTGGTTCTTCAGGACCTGAATTAAGAGCAATGACAAAATGTGGACGTAAGTATTACTTTTTTTATTTTAATTTATTTATCATTTTTTACTTTTTTTTAGTTTAATTTGATTTTATTTTGAATTATTTCTTCTTTTGTGAATAGTTCAAGTTTTTCACATTTCAGGACCTGAAGAAGCACCAAGTGATCTACAATTGACATCTGATTTCGAAAATGTCAAACTTACGTGGATGAATCCGGACAAGGAAACTTGGTCATGTGATAATGTTGAATATGTGATTGATTTCGTCAATACCACTTCACGTGGTATAATGACGGTACCAGCGGATGCACCAACCAAACTTTTGTTACCATCGCTTCCGGGTACCAAATGGGAGATGCGTATGCGTACACAAACAATTGAGGAAGGTCAGAAACCATCATACAGTCCATGGAGTGATCGTGTAACTCTGGTAACTCAGGCTCTTCCCGGTGAATTATTCCTGACAGTTGAACCGAAAACACCAACTTCAGCGGTAGTTATTTGGGATTTGGCTGATCAAGATCGAAAATGGAACTATGGTGTAGATATTACTTATCGATTGAAGCAATTGGGTGGTTGCGTAGAATCACGAAGTGGTAGTCATGAACCAGTAACGAATTATAATGTGCAAGATAAACAAATTGAACTTCATGATCTGATACCTGGTTCCGAATATGAAGTAGTGGTTACTCCACGACGTCCACCAAGTTTGCGATCATCTATCGCAACGCCTAAAACAGTTCGCCGTTTCAGGACCATGGCTACCTTTCCATCTGGTCCACCACGTAATCTACGTGGTGAGGGACGTCGTGATACTGAAATTTTCTTCAAATGGGAACCACCAATATGCGAAGAACAGAATGGTGAAATAACACAGTATGAATATGAGGTGACAGGTGCTGAAGAATGGAATGATATGAAACGTGAAGGTGTAACACCACGTACCAATGCTGCAGTAGATCAAATGAGTCCTGGTACCACATATAATGTACGTGTACGTGCATATACCAGTGAAGGACCTGGACCATGGTCAGAAGCAATTCAGATTACCACCACCGGTACCGAATTGGGACCACCTCGAGAGCTTACCGCAGTGCATACAAAACCTAAAGAAATTCAATTAACTTGGCTTCCACCGTATCCGGAACGAGCACCAGTACTCATCTATAAAGTCAGATACAGTCCACGTGCTGATGATTCTAATCCGGTAGAGATGGAGCTTTCCGGCGATCAGTTGAGTTGTACCGGTTATAAAAGTCCGTTGATTACCAGTGATAGCATATGTGCAACAGTGAAATCATTACAACCGGATACAACTTACCGGTTTGCTGTTCAGGTTCGTGAATTATACGTTTTTCTGCAAAAATCGATTTTTTTTTTTTTTTTTCAAAGGATAAATTGCATGTTTTTATTCGTCCGTGAGAAAATTTTTTTGACCGAAATGTTAGTTCCGAAAAAAAAATTTTTTGATCAAATCTGGTTTAAAATTGAAAATTGAAAATTTTGCAATATAAATCATGTAAATTTCAATCTTAAGTCTCATATATCTCTTTAATTACGAACTTTCAGGCTCAATCACCTAGTGGTAATTGGGGTGAATGGTCACCAGCCTATTTTGCTACTACACGTTCTAGCGATGAAGGACCGATACCTGGAAAGTTACGATTGGTATCTGCAGGACATGATAATCTTCGTGTAAACTGGACTGCACCACCAGCTGTCAAAGATGTTGTGGATCAATATTTGGTACAGTTTTATTGATGCAAATTTCAAGAATCCTGTCAAAATATTCGATAATTATTTGAATACTTTTAAAAAGTTCATTTATTATTTTTTTGAATTAATTTTATAAATTTTAGGTTAGCATATCGTTAGTCAATAAACAACCGAAACAGTTTACTGTACGTGGTGATCAAAATGATTATCATTTTCGTGAATTGGAACCAGCAACATATTATAATATTACGGTACAAGGCTTATCAGAAGGCAAACGAATGTGGTTCATAACGGAAGTTTTTTCAACCGCCGACTACGGTATTTATTACTAACAGCTAATTTCACCATATTTTGGTTCTACGATCATAGAATCTAGCAAATATTTCAATTTCGATGTTTTCTCGAAATAAATTTGTTGTGAAGATTGAAATTTTGATCATTTTTTGGTACCATAAATTTTAGTTATTTGAACTTTAGGAACTGGTTTACTTTGGTGGTTACCTGCACCAACAGACTTGAAATTGCTAGAAAAATCTGATCGATTTATGCATGTTGCATGGAGTCCACCAGAAATTTTCGATGAAGCCTATAAAGATTTAATTACTCATTACAGAGTGAGTTAATGAATTCAAACTTAATTTTAAATTTATTCAAGACTTCCTGATTGAAAAAAAAAATATCTTGAGAACTTTTTGAATAAAATCTTCTTATTCTAATGTTTTAATAATCAAATTCTGCTTGCAAACTTAGCTCAATTCAATATAAATTTCAGGTGACAATAGCACCATTTGATCCATACACTGGTAAAACCGGTCGACCACGTAATTACTCTGTACCGTATCCGGGAACATCGATCAAATTTGATAATTTATCACCAAAAACAATTTACAATATTACCGTACAAGCTGGTACAAATAGTGGTTACGGTGAAATTTTATGGGGTACTTATAGTACTCTTGCACCAGGAGAGAATCACGTATTACGATTATTGGATCGTACACCAACATCATTGACTGTTGAATGGGATTCAACAGTTCTCGGTGACAAAGGATATACCGTATGTTTTCTTAACATTCATTTTTGATTGCTATAATGATCTGTAAATTTTCTTGTTTTTTATGGATTTTTAACTTTCAATTTGATCAGCTTTACAAACCTTTAATCTTTTGAATCGTTGGTTAATTTCATTCTCTAAATAAAAATTTTGAATTTTTCAGCTTTCATGGGAAAGTTTACATTCTGCTTTCAAACATGTTCCTATCAATGTTGTCCGTTCAGCAGAAATTGCTGCTGGTATCACTCAGTATACAATCGAAGATTTGGAACCTTCAACAGTCTACAATGTTACCTTGCAACCACGACCAGGTAAAGCAGCCTGGGGTGCATATGCTACCTTACCACCAGGATGGTTCATGGTACGTAATTTGGTATGGTGCGATCGAACCAATTATGCCATATCGTTGACCTGGGAACCAGTAAATCGGAATAAAGCAACACACTATCAGGTACGATACCTGAGATTTAAAGAACGTGATGCTATTTGGACCGAAGAAAATGAAGTTAGAGCGGTAGAATTGCTTTGTCCCAAAGATGGTTGTAATCGACATTGTTATCTGGTTTTCAATCTTATTCACAATCCAAAGGAATACGTCTTTCAAGTACGAGCTAAGGTAAGTCATTTACTTTCCTCACGTACGTGACGTCAACGAAATTAATCTTATCACTTAATTTTTAATGTTTATTTAGAATGTTTCAAAATGTTCACTGATTTTTTCATTGTTATTTTTTTACTTTTTTTTTTAATGATTATTTACTAATTATAAAATGATATAGAATTATTAGCCTTTCTTGATCCCAATTATGGTTCTGCCAATAATTGCTGATA
Organism: Onchocerca lupi; assembly: GCA_028564675.1. NCBI lineage: Eukaryota > Metazoa > Nematoda > Chromadorea > Rhabditida > Onchocercidae > Onchocerca > Onchocerca lupi. Next base: position 70,052 of record JAOVVO010000272.1, read on the forward strand.
ATATCACTATGACTATTGATATTCTCAATTATAGGTAGTAAAGTTTATTAAATCAAGGATTGATGCGAAATTTAAAAGATGAAAAATTTCAGGTGAACAATCAATGGAACCGATGGCGAACAGCAGGTAAACCAAGTGTTATTGAGAAATCAGAACGAAAAAAAGCATGTTGTATTGTACCACCACCATATATGGTTGAAAATATTGGTATGGCCGGAACATTTTGGGAGGTGGACATTGCACCGGTTGAAACACACCCACAGAATATTACGTTAGTTTTATATAAATTTTGCGATCAATGCTTTTTGAGTAAATTTGATACTATCGTCGCAAATCTGGATAATTAGGAAAAACTATTTCATAATGATGAGCTATTGTTGCACTTTACATAATTATAAATATGCTATTGTCTTAGTGATCGTCGTAATTTCAGCGTTAAAAATTTTTTTTTAAAATAATTTCTCTTTTTATCTGTCAAAAGGCATTTTTTTTTTTTTTTTTTTTTGGATATGATGAAATATTTCAGAAATTTTGCTCTTTTATTGGTTATGCATTCAAATAATTAATCTAATCTAGCAAGAAATGATTCGTTCAGGCGTTATTACGTTGTCGTTGATGAACGTGAACCAGCAGGTGATACTAATTGGACTGAATTAACCGATAAAGTTACGGCAAACAAAATGAAGATTCCATATTATGTAGCAGCATCTTTCAATCCTGATACATTACCTGGACCACAAAAAATTCGCATTGGTGATGGAACAGTAATCGGTGGCTACCTAAATTACCCATTAGTTAAGGGTAAAAAATATAATTATGAAATTTATTCGGTTTGGGAGATGAATGGTAAAACAGCTGCTGTAGCACGTCAACGAGGTTTGCTTATTGAAACATTTGTACTTAAACATTTTAAATATATATTTATTTTATTTTTTTAAAGTTTATACCTATCATTTTAAATATATATTTATATTTAAACATATCATTTTAATGATATTATATTGATTATTCAATTGCTTGAATAAATCTCTCCACGGAAAACTTTTCTTAATCTATGAATTAGCTAAAAGTTAGTTTTTTTTTTTTTTTTTGTTGAATGACTAATGAATGGACTATATCTTTCTATCACTATACTGCCATCTATTCATAAGTTTTCGAATTTTCGATTCTACAAATCACTCTACATAATATTCAGAATTCTTCAAAGTAAAATGTATCTGTATATTGATGGATTATAATTACATTTTGCCCTTTGAACTTGCGGCAATCTGAATCAATCGATTGTTCATCTTCTTCACCGATGAATAAATAGTCTGTAAGATGGGATAGATGTATAATACAAAATATATCATAACACCATTTCTTATTTCTAACCGTCTAAAATTTTTTTCAAGAAAGAATGAGAAGGAAAAGTTTCATTGAAAGTTGAATTTAGGAAATAATCATTAAAGCATTGAAGTTATTAAAATTTACATATTCTCCACGAATTTCATACATATTTATTGAAAAGTTAATAATCATAATCTTTTATTTTAGAAAAATTATGATTTTGATGATTAAAATTGTAATGAGAAATATGATATGAAAGGAAATGATAAAAAAGAGAAGGGAAGAGAAGATGAGGAAAGATGAGAAGATGGAATATTTGAAGTTTATTTCTAAAATATATTTCAGAAATATTATTAATAGGAGCTGAAAACTTTCAAAAATTTAATTAATTTTCAACTATTTTCTATCGAAATGTTAATTTTGTTTTAAAATGGAAAATTAGTTTAGAAATTTCTCAAAATTGCTTTTAAGACTATATTTTGATTTTCGATTTTTTTTTGGTTTTAAATTTTTCTTTAAACTTCTTAAAATATTCCATATCTTAAAAAAAGATTACGAGAACTTGGAGGTAAATCACCAATTAGGTTAATTGTCGATAGCCGAGGAAAATTAAAGAAGAGTGCAATTTTGCAAAAACTGCAGATAAAATAACAATTTAGGTGATTGCAAATAAGGAAGAAGAGAGCAAAATACAAAATATTAACCACCCGATGGTTAATTTTTGTATCTCAAAATTAAAAATCGATAATAGCAATGCCTATGATCAAGGCAGATTAAAAAATATACTTAGGCGAGGGCATACTGACAAATAAAGTTGTTTCATCTGCAGAAAATTTTCTGCAAGATATGGTTCATATAGTTGAACAAACAATTTTTAAGCCTTGCAGTCCCTAGTACCCACCCTAGCTGGGCCAATATCTATGTGGCACGATGACAATAAAGAAAATTTGCTGGATTTTTCAAAAGCAGGAATATTTGGCTTTAAAATGGCTAGTTTACTCAAAAATTCCGTCAATTAAACAATAAAACTAACTAACATCTAACCTTTGTTAAATTTTTGTATCCTTAGTGTTACGATCAATAAATATATTCTTTATCAAAAATTATAAACCTTATAATCTTATCAACACCATAATCCCAAGATAAGAGAAGATACGATAATATTCTATGGACATTACTAAAGTTTTAATCATTTATCGTTACCATTATCATTTCTTTAAAAGCCTAAACTAATTGTGCAGATCATAAAATTTTTTTTGCCTCTACCATTTTTTTTTTTTTTTTACACGATTTCCTCTTGCAAAGTTTTAGCACGCTAGCTGATATGCAAACAATTCATCATAAACAAACTTTTTCCTGGAAATTTTCGTTTTACTTAATTGAGCTTGGCCTTTGCAACTTCATAATACTTTCCAATTGTCATTTCTTTCTTTTTTTTTTTTTTTTTTCAATTTAATTAAAATGGCATCTATTCATTGTGGCAAATTGGACAGGTTTTTTTCTGAACTAGAGCTTATCATATTTCCAAAACTTTTATTGATGATGCTGCGACACAATTGGTAAAACCGGTTCAATGCGAGTTGCGGATGAGCGATTTGCCAATGTTTGACAAATTTTTCGAGATTAACAATTCTTTTTTTTTTTTGCCATTTGTACAAGGCATTTTGTAATTTTGAAATGAAGAATTTTGAAGAGCAAAAATTAATTTTCAAAGATGATGAGCATATATTTTAGTTCAATTCATCATTTTTTTGTAAGTTTGTACGATAGTTAGCTTTACTTATATCGGAATATATTGTTTGGTTCTTTGAAAGATTTGCCTCTAACCATTAATTCATTTCATTTTACTCTTAATTTTTCAATTATTGGTAATTTAAATTTCCCTGCTCTATCAGTAATCTCGAATTATGTGAAATGTTTGAATTTCTCATAGATTTGTTGTAATTATTGCACCGAAATGAGATTTATCCGAAGCAATAAAAAAGGGTAATAGAAAGGATTGAAATGTGGGATAAATTAATAAATTTTTATTGAAAATGAAATGAGTTTTAACGATGAAGTACTTTTTTCTTTGTAAAATTTTAATAATGCTATTATTAGATGAATTATACAAAGAAAAAAAAGATTCAAATTATTAGGCTGTAAATTTTTAATAACAATAATTATGGTAATTTGATAGTATCGGCTTTGCAATTGACTCAAAGAAAGAATATTTCATTTTAAAAAAAAAAAATTTGAAACAACAAGTACAACTTGGTACTTTTTCATCCATTTATTACGCAGTTTGGCTAAAATAATTAGAGAATTTTATTTTCTAGCAATAATATTATTTTACTTCATCCTTCATGTTTTTATGTAGATTCGGCTATCTGTTTTTTTTTTCCATTTAGTAAAACAAATTGCAGATGAATAAATTTTTAAAAAGAACTTTTTTTTTAAAAATTTAAAAAAAAAAGAATTTATTGATTTAGGACCTAATAAATGGACAAAATTTGTAGAATGATGAAGAATCTGAAGAAGTAAGATAAATGGGAGTGGGAATAAGATAAATAAGATCATAAATTATGCCTTTTCTTAAAATCTGTATTTCGATATTTATAAGATTCTATAAATCGGTAAATTTAAATAATATGTGGCGAATTCATAACTGCAAGAAGAAATAATGTACAACAAACTTGACTTCATTAATTGATTATTTTCCAAAACAAAATATGGAAATGAATAGAATTCATGACAGAGTAGAAATCTGCAAAAAAGTTTCTTTAAATAAGTAAATAATTTTAAAATATTGGCAATATTTAATTTATCAAATTTAAATTTTTTTTATATTTGTGGAATAATTTAGATAATAAACAATTAGCTATCAATTAATTTCTTAGAGAGCATGGAAACCAGCTAATTTATCCGATATGTTGAAATTTGAATAACTCTAAATGTTCCAAAATGATCGAATGATATTTAATCTAGATCGATGCGATAAATGCAGAAATCTTGCATTTTATTCGAAGAAATCATTTCCCTAAAAATACACATTTTCATTATGTTTAATGCTATACGATCATTATTCCTTCATCTATTAATTCATCTTTCTAACAATCTCATCAATTTTCTCAAATATCATATCCGCATTTTGCTATTTCTATTTCTGCTTTATTAGAAAACTCGTTTATCTGTTTGTGAGATATATTGCTATATAAATTACACAACATACATAGCTAATAAAATTACATAAGAATTTTGGAAATTTTTATGCAAAATTTTATTTCATCTTATCACGAATAACTTCGCATTGTTGTTAGATTCAATTCAAAAACTGCTCAATTTGATAGATCGGACGAAATACTTTCAATATGATATGGTCATAGATATAATCAAATCGGATGAAACATCATGTTTTCATCATGTTATGATCGCAGATATATAATCAACAAAAAAAAAAAAAAAAAAAAAAAAAAAAAAAAAAAAACAAAAAAAAAAAAAAAAAAAAAAAAAAAAAGAAAAAAAAAAACATACACCATTTTTCTGCTTGATTATATCGGATCATTTGTTGTCCTGCTGATGGATGTTTCATTAGTATTCTTGATAATAGATTAAATATTGATAACTTAGCATTCCTTATCAATTCATTAAATTTCTTTTTTTTTTTTTTAATATACTAACAAGGAAAATTATTTATTGAATAAATCTGAGAATAATTTTCTCAATATTTAGCAAATTTTTCTATCGAAATAGACAAATAACGTTACTGCAAAAGAAAAAAAAAAAAATTTCATTGTATATTTTCTGTTAGAGAGATTATTTTTATCAGACTATCGAAGAGATTATTTTTCCTGTTTATTTTTTTTTTTTTCTTTTTTCTCTCAATAAAATGATCATCAGTTTTCGTTAGATGTCATTGAGATGATATATTTCGATTGCGGAAATTATTTTATCACAGAAAAACTGTCAGTGAGTTATTTTTTTTTTTGTTTATTAATTTTTTTTTTTTTTTTTAAATTATCCATCGATTTTTGCAAATGTCATTGAGATGCTTATTTTGATAACTTTAGAAATGAAATAAAAAACAATGAAGTATGTTTTTGTAAGAAAGAAATAAAACTGCAGAATGAGAAGTTTATTTTTTAGTTTATCATTCATCATCGGGTATTTCTCATCGAAAAATAAATCAACATGAGAAGAAATAGAGAAATGAAATTATTGAAAAAAAAAAAAAAAGAAATTTTTTCGTTGTATATTTCATTGCTGACTCTCATAGCAATAATTTTCTCTTGTTGTTGATTCTTCTTCCTTCCCTTTTCATTTTAGTAAATGGTGAATTGAATTCAGTAGCATTTTTTTTTTTTTCAAATAATCAACTGAATCTTATCCAACAACATTTCTCATTTCTTCTCCGCTTTAAGTTAAATCTAAATCGGTAATTGATCGATGAAGTAAAAGAAAAGAAGCAGAAGCTATTGGATGACAATAATAATTGCTTTCTGGTATTGGTAATGAATAGTCAGTGATGATTGGTGACAAACGGGTGACATTATAGTAGTGTGCATTATCCCATCTGAACTAACTGGTTGCCCAGTGGTGAATTGAAAGAAGTGAAGAATTTCGAATTGAACTCGTTTTTCTGCTTTCCTTCCCAATTAACTAATTTTCAATCTCAACAACATTTCAAACAACGATGAGAGTATGGCCTGATGGTACGTACGCCTTCATCATTTTTTTTTTTTTTTTTTTTTTTTTTTTTTTTTTTTTTGTTAAGTATATAATTTCAAATTAATAGCATTTTAAGTGTAACCTTTTATTTATTAAAATATGTATGAAAAAGTTTTTCACGAGTTTTATTTCAAATCGATAAATTACTCAACGGTATCGGCGTATCGCATTATGATGGTATTTTGATCGAATATCAATTAAATTAATTTTTTTCTTGTTGATTCTTTTTTTCATTTTTATTTATAATTCATCGATTTCCTCCTAGCTAGATAAATACAATTTGATTTTTAGTTATTTACGAAACAGGAGCTAATACTTTTGAAATATATTTCGATTTTTTGCAATTGATTCATTTTTTAGAAAAAAATGCAATAATTGTGAGAGATGTTTTTATTTTGATTGGAACAGATATTTCTTTAATCTTTTTTTCAAAAAAAAAAAATGAAATGCTGAAAGAAGAATATCACGGAATGTGAAAGTTCTTGCAGAAAAGAATTGAAAAGCATGTTTTTCAAGTAAATTTATAAATAGTTATACAAATGCAGAAAAAAAAAATGTAAATCTTGTTCGTCGAAATAAGTTTAAAATAGTTCGATGAGGTAGCAAGAGTGAAAAAAAAATGGCCATTTTATGAGTGCAAATAAACACAAGAAGAGATTTTAAAGTTTATTAAAACTTCTGAAAAATAGATTCGAATTTCTCTAATCAAATATTTGCATTGGTATAAAATACAAAAAAAAAAAAAAAAAAAAAGCAAAAAAAGAAACCAGTATTCTTTTGATTGGTGTAAAATTTGTAGATTTTTTTCTTCTCGTTTTTCATTCATTTTTTTAGTTAATTTAATTATTTTGATCTTGAATATTCTTGATTGTTTTGATCTTTAATTTTCGTTTAAAATTCTATTTTTTTCGTCAATTATTTTCTTCCGGAAATAACAAGTTTGAAAGCTTAAAATTGTTGTCAATCATTCTATTGTGTTTGATTTGATTCCATTGATTTTGGCATCTATCCACTATGAATCTGTAACGTTAAGAATAATCCTTCTGAATCCTATTCAATTTCCTACCTTCTGTTTCATTTTTGAAATCGTCAAATCTGCTACATCACTGATATAAAATTCATATTTTCCACATTAACACAATTATAGTTCCTTGAATATGATAATTTAAATTGTCAGATTTTTATTACGAAATGACATGATATAGAATCCATTTTACATTTCTAGAATTACCGCTTTCGCAACAATGAAGGTTTTTGGGCATGAAATACTAAATTTCATTTAAATATATTATTTGAATAAATATTTAAATATATTATTATTCGAGACTTTTATTTGAGACCTGAAAATCCATTTAAAATCATAATTTTCATGAAATTAACAGATGCAGAAATTTTTTGGAATTTTTACGATTCTAAAATTAGCTTACAACAAGGTAAGTTTAGAAATTTTTCAATTTTGGCGACTTTTCTAGATGAATTTTTAAAATTTTTTGCAAAAAATTGAAAGGATGGAATTTCAGCAAGTCCGTACGCAATTTCTGGTTGGCCATGGTGGTGGCTATTACTTCTACTTCTTCTGTTGCTCCTTCTGATTCTTCTTACATGTTGTCTACTTTGGTGTTTACAAGGGTAATTTTTTTCATTTCTTATGCAAAAAATATTAAAAAAAAAAAATGTTTTGTTCTATTTTTCGAAATTTGTTACATTTTGAGAAATCAATGGTCATAATTGAAAAATTTTGATTTTTCTTGTTTACCAGTGAAATTTCGTAAGCATAATTTAAATTTTGTTTATTTTGCAATTGATAAATTAAGCACAATTTATAAATATTTAATTTATATTGGTCTTTCAAAAGATAGTCAAATTTAACTGAAGTCATTCGACCGAATTTATCAGCATTCTTGAAGATTCAGTTTTAAGCTTAAAATAATGATTAATAAAATTCTTAATTTCTTTTCAAATTACGATTTTTATCTTTCAGTTGCTCATGTTGCATTTGAATTAAAAAAGGTTAATTGTTTGTTTTAGAAATATCAATAAAAATTTTCTATTTAATTATTGTTAATTTAAAAAGAAAAAAAAAAGAATTAAAAATTGCTGTTAAAATAGTACCTAGTAATTTCAAATTTTTGACCGAAAATTTTACGCAACACTGATTTTAATACCATTTTCTATTTCGATTTAATGCTATTTCAAATTTTGACCTCGAATTACTTTTTTCAAAAAACTTTTTTTTAAATAGAATGATAGAAAGGATGAATTAAAAATAAAATATGTCAATTCTATATTCGGAGAAGGCCGATGGTTCGTAGTAATTACACTTCAAAAGTTATAGATTTCCTGTCAAATTCACATATGGGAACACAAATTTTTTCATCAAATGCATCTGTTCGAAGTAGTTCAAGAAATAAATAATAATAATAATTGCAATGATTGAAATATTTATTATATTTTTCTCTTTGAAATTAAAAATTAATATTTCAAATCCTTAAATTGAAAATAAAACTCTTTTCCATATGATTTCTAAATTTAAACAATGAAGAATTGATTTATTTATTTTTTTTTATTTTATATTACTCTTCTTCATTAAAAAAAAAAAAAAAAAATCATTGCTAAATTTGTGCGATTCTGAGAAAAGAAAAATGGCTTTTATATATGAATAAAGAAATGGGAGAAAAAATTCAAAGAAATCTTTCAAATTCTTAAATTGAAATTCAAAAGATTGATGAATTTATTTCAATTGAAATTTAATGTACAATGATTTGTTCTTACAAATTTAATTTTTATTTTTCTATTTGAATTATTGCTATGCATGATTTAAAGTACTACTAGTCGTTGAATCATCGTTGTATTGTGTTGTTTACAATAATTTAACGTGACATGCTTTCTGTGACACTTTGTCATGATATCTTTCTCTCTTTTCTTTTTTCAAACATTTAAATTTAAATTTTAATTTTTAGAAATTAATTGAATTGCAGACGTTATCGAACACGCAAAGAACGTCGCCGTGTAATTGCGTCAAATGGTCAAACAGTACCATTACTTGCCACAGACGTTAGTTACAATTTTTATTTCCTAACTTCTCAGCAAGCATAAATATTTAACATTTTATGTGATCGGAAAGGTTTTAAATTGTTAATTGAATTCGATTAAAGAGTTTTTTTTTTTTTTTTTTTTTTTTTTTTTTTTTTTTTTTTTTTTTTTTTTTTTTTTGGAAATCCGCTTAATCTAACGAAATTATGATTAATTTTAAATATCAATAAAAAAAATTTTTCATTAAGATTTCAATTTAAAATATATTTATTGATTGTGAAAAACAAAAAAAAAGAATGATGTTTTATTGTTTTTAATCGTTTGGATAGTTTTGTTTAATTTAGAATAAATTAGTTGCTTTTAAAAATGATATGATAAAGATAAATTCAATATTTTTAGGCCGAGAAAGGTGAAATAGAACAAAATATGCAAGCACTTTCATCACGTGTCGAAGATATTCGATCATCACTTGATCAGAAAGCTGCAGGTATCAGTGTTAAAAGATATAGAATATATCGATTGATTCCGAATTCATCTTTTGATACTAAATTTTAAGCACGTGGAGATTTCGAAGATGGATATGTACGTGGTTTTCGAGATGCAAATAAATTGGGCACTGCATCAGCGGCACGTCGACGTATGGATGATGATTATGGTAGTAGAGATGATCGATTCCACGAAGGTTACGTGAAAGGGCTGAGGTAGATATAATTTTGGAAATTATGAATATGAGAATTATCACTAAGCATTCTCATAAATTTTAATGATTGAGCATGATTGTAGGAATAAAAACCTTTTTTTTTAACATAAAAAAAAAAAAATATCTCATAAATGATTTTAAAATTCAGGAAAGAGTAGAATTCAACATTACAAATAATTTTCCAGCATGTTTACGTTACTCAAACAATAGAAATTTCAATTAAATGCAGTATATGAAACTATTGATTCATTCCATCAGAATTGAGAATGACATCGATTTCGAGGATTTTTTCAAAAATTTTACTGAAATTCAATTATAGAGATGCTGGAATGACTGGAATGAGTGCATCAATGCATAATTTGGCACAACGTGGTCAAAGTGCTGGCTATTCTTCTGGTTATATGCAAGGTTTCCGAGATGGTAATTCCGGTTTCTTTGGTGATCGAATATCGAGTAGTTTGTTGAGAAGATTGGAAGATCAGTATCCGAATCAAGAAGATTTTCGTACCGGTTATATTGATGGATTCAAGGAAGGTATTGCAAGTCGAACTTCCGGACAAAGGGTAAGAAAATAAATATTTTTTTTTTTTTTTGATTTGATATATTTTTTCTATTTCATTATTGTTTGATATCTTTTGTTTATCTTATTATTATTATCAACTAAATTTTATTTTTTGTGTTTATTTTTACTTTAATAATATCAAGAATATTTCACATCTTTATTGTATATTTACCTGCTATTTGGTACGACATTTGCTATGATATAATTGAATTTTTTTTGCATATCTTCAGAGTTTTGAAGAATCGCGACGTTTGCAAGAAAGTCTTACCAAACTTACCGAAATATTGCAAGAGAAGTCAAAGGGCGCTGGAGATGAAATACATACTACCAAAATTTATCATGTTTGTAAGTTAATTTTTAAATTGCTTTTTTTCCTTTTATTCCATATAAAAGCTCAAAAACAATTGTAAATATAGATTTAAAATTGATTCATTAAATTCTGAAATTTTCAAATTTTTAAACTTTTTGAAAATTTTCAATTATTTTTAAACTTTCGAAAATATTTTCCATTGTTTCAGATAATCAACAACCAGATGGTGTTGCCGTATCAGCTTATTCTTCTGCAACTGGTCGTCAATTAGAGCAAGAATTAGAAGAACTTACATCTTCTTCTAGAAGATCAACTCTCAGGAGACATTATACGGTTAGTTTTCAATTTTCCTTGTAGTTGATTTTTTTTTTTTTTCGTACTACTTGATTTAGAAAATTTTGAAAGGAATAAGGATAACATAAATTTAATTAATTCTTTTTTTTTTTTTTTTTTTTTTTGTCCAAATTTGCATTAGGAGTCATCCAAATCTCGCAATTTTCACAGTAAAACAAAATTTTTTCTTCGATTGCTAATTCATTTAATTAATTTTATAGTGGCACAATAACAAAATTGTTATTATTTTTATGATTTATTATTCGTTTTTTTTTTTTTTTTTTTTTCACAAAAACGATTAATTTGATAAATTTTTAACATGTTAACTTTTGATTTAATTTTAAAAAAAATTATTTCATTTACTCTTACTTTTTCCATTTTATATTAATTAATGTTGATAATTAAAAAAATTCGCGAATTAATTCAGCGAAAATTTTTGAAGTCAATTAATTTAATATTTTAACAATTTAACATTAGCAAGATTTTCATAAATAAAAAATTTTCGTTTTTTTTTTTAAGTTCAAAAAGTTGTTAATTGACCGCGAAAAATTTTTTTTTTTAAATTCAAAAACTTGTTAATTGATTGTGAAAAATTTCATTGAATTGATTGATTATTAAACATAATTGTAATTAGTTTGAATGATATTCAAATAAATTATATATTAATTTATTTGATTAGCACTACAATAAGCTTCCTTTTTTCCACTAAATTTTTTCACAAACAGCATGCAAATGAATTATCAATTAATTTATTACTGCTGCAATAAACTTTTTTTTTTTTTTTTTCATTAAGTTTTGTACTTTTTCATTAATAAACAATTTTTTTTCTTTTTAATTTGAAAAAAAGTTGATTGAAAAGTTATGCCGTATCAATACATATCATCAAGGTTATCCATTCTTCTTCTTATATGCATAAACATTATTTCATATTTATATATTTTCATGAAATGACAAATATCAACGACAGTCAACAAAAAAAAAAAAAAAGAAAAAAAACGAGATAAAAGAAATAAAAAATGAAGGATTTTTATCGGAATATTTCTGTAATTTCAATATATTTAATTTTATTCATCAATTCTTCAATTTTCCTTCAGAAACAAATAATTTTGACTGAGCTTTGAAAAATGGTACTGTTATTTATTTTATTACACGTATTATTGAACAATGTGATTAACGTTAATGGTAATGATATCCACGCACGTCAACGTCGTAGTAATATTCCGTGTGGTGCTAGTTTTACGCCATGTTCACGATCAACACTTCCATTTGACCTTGCATCAAATGGCGTCAGTAAGGTTTTTCAACTACTTTTTTTTTCCCTCTTTTTTCTGAGAGAAATTTTCAAAGTTTTGGAAAATTCAAGCTAAAACGAGAAAAAAATATATAATTCTTTCTAGTGAATTTGTGTGTTTTTTTTTTTTTTTTTTTTTTAATGATCACCAAGAATACTATCGAAAATATCATCAATAATTTTGCAACAAAAAAGAAAGAAAATAATAAGGAAATTGTGTAGTCAATTTATAATGAATATCAGCTTCAATCAATATTGAATTAAAAAGGATCAAAAATTTCATTGAATAAACTTGCAAAACATTCAGTTTCCATTTGATGTTTTAGTAATCCATCAATTGTTATAAATTACATTTATTCTTTTTATTTTATTCGAACTTCATAAAACAATTTTTTTTTTTAAATTTTTACTTTCAAAAATTCGAAAATATTTCCTTTACATTCAATTCAATTCATCATTTCATGACCATTATTTACACCTTTTATTTGATTTCTTTAAAAAACCAGTACATTTCATTTACTAATTTTTCATCCAAAATTGTGTATTAAAAAAAAGATTAAGTCCCGCTATTGATAAAATTAAGACAAATTTAATTTCAAGATATTAATTATTTCTACAAAAAAAAAAAAAAAAAAAAAAAAAAAAAAAGAAGAATACTAAAGAAGAAATGAAATATATTGATATGGAAGTATGGAAATTATTTATCTAATTTCAAAAATTTACAACATATAAGAAAATTTTTTCTACAGATACGTTATTCCCGAATCAAATTTTTTAAATGGATTTAAGTTTAAGTCTAAAGTTGACTACTAATTTGCAAATATTATCTGTTCATTTCAGGTGATGACGAAGTACAAAATCAACGAAATTCATTTGAAACAAAAGAAAAAGAACGTCACACTGATATCAATAAATTGATTAATCGTCAAAATATTATCAGAGCTATACAGGAAGCAAGGAATGAAATTGATAAGCTTTTCAATCAAACTGAAATTGAAATTTTCGAACGCACAAATGGTATGATTTTAGAGAATAAAATAAAATTGTTGTTTTTTTCTAAATAAAAATTCGAAATTAACTGTTAGCTTGTTAGTTGAAATACATCTTATTTTTACCTAATGTTAAAGTATGACTAAACAAGATAATGATGAAATTATAATTATTTAAAAAATTATAGCATTTTTCATAGTTCTCATAACATCTTCTTATGATCATTCTTGCTAGTTTTTCTTTAAAAAAAAAAAAAAAAAAAAGAAAAGAATAATTAATTCTTAAGTGAACATACTAATAATAATAGAAATGTATGATTCAAAAGTTCATCATAAATTTTTCAAATTTAAAAAAGGAAGAAATGAGTTAAAAAAAGAGGTAAAGGAATGAATGAGAGAACTGAGGACGAAAAGGGAAAAATAGAATTGGACTAAGCAAAGTAATTAATTTTAAATTCAAATATTTCACAAACAGCTCACAAATTACATTTAAATTTAGATATTTAAATATCAGCGAAAAAATTTGATATGAGCAGCTTGCTTTAGTTTATAGTATAAATCAATATAAGAAGTTTATTTTTAAGTTGCACTTGTCGAATTCATTTAGATATTCGATATTTAATAATATTTAGATGCATGTGATAATTGATAAAAATTATTTGATTTCAAATTGTAGTACAAAATGGACAAATCTCAGAAGTAACATGGAATGCGATAAATAAAATTGAACTTTATTCCAAAAAACTTTCCTATTCATCACAGGTTTCCATTGCTGCAACTGAAAAATTTTATAAGTAAGTTTTATTTAATTTTCAAATTTTAAACATAATATATATCTTTCACGAATTTTGTTTTTTATTTGAAATATTTGCAACTGAAATAATTATCTTTGATGGAACAAATTTCTTTATTTTTATAATATTTTCCTCTTAAATGGGCAACATTTTTATTAAACTTGCAATAATTTTTAGTTCTGATCTTAAGTCTGAACAAATTTATCACGGATTACCACTAATGGATCTTCGTGACACAATAATGACTAATATTTGTCCTGTGAATTTGGTGACAGAATGTCCATCAACGAAATATCGAACTTATTCTGGACATTGCAATAATGTTAACAATCCATTATGGGGTGCTTCATCTGAACCAATGCAACGTTTCCTGAAGCCAATTTATGCTGATAGTAAGTTAAATTTTATAACTAAAAGCATCTATCAAATAGATTGCTGAATTTCGTTTCAATGATAATATCATTAAACGAAATATTGAATTTATTTAATATTGTTAAATACAATTTCTTCATTGTTATTTTACAATTTATGCAATATTTTAATAAAATTACATTTATTACACAAATTATAGATTTGAGGAATTTAAAACATTTGAACAAAACTATACAATCAAATCTTGAAAAATTATTTCAAAATTTATAGCTAATTTATTACAGAAATTTCGAAACCTCGTGTTTCAATTAACGGCTTATCACTTCCAAGTGCTCGCAAAATATCGCATAATCTTATCACCGAGCCAACTGATCGACATACCCTATGTTCAATGATGATTGCTGAATGGGCAATGTTTATTTATGAAGATATTACTCATGCTGGTATAACTACTCTTTATAAAGGTATTATTCTGAATGTTAAAAAAAGCAATAATAAAATGGAAAATTTTCAAAATGAGAAAATGAAAAAAGCGACAAATTTAGTACCAATACAATTGCAAATATTGTTAAACTTATACATTAAATTTTATGTGATAATTTCTTATTATCTAAATATGCATATGTCTATTACAGTAGCCAATAGCATTTATTTAATTTTGACTTGTTTTTCCCTTTTTTTTCTTTTACTTTCAAATTTTTGCATAAGATTTTAGTAGAACAATAAAAATAAATAAATTTTTACGGAAAAAAAGGACTTCTACACATTCCTTGAATATAAATATTTTGTCTACAATTTTTTTTACAAAATTATAAAAAAATATTTTGTTTTCGAAAAAGCAAGCATTTTTTTTTTTTTTTTTTTTTTTTTTTTGATAAAATTTCAGGTAATCAATCAAAACCATTATTGTGCTGCAACCAAAAGTACATTCATCCAGAATGCTATTCAATTGAAGTAGATGAAGATGATACGACTTATTCAAGTAATATTTACAAATTATTCAGAAAGATATTTTTAAGTGATTACTTTTATAATAATAACTTCATCTTTTGCATATTGTTGGAAAAGTTTTTTTTCTTTTTTTTAACTGTAATAGAGACAAACTTTGATGAGAATAGTTTTATTGATTGACGGTGAATTGATTCTTCGTCTACGTTTATAATAGAACAAAATCAGATAATATCACGATCGCAGTTGATCGCTTTGGTGCAGTAGACATGAATTGGGTGTAGATGAGTTGGATTGAATTGGAGAGTATTGATTGACGGTCGGGTGAGTTGAGTGAGTGTTGAATTGATTGATTGAGTAACCACTGCGCACAAGCTTTATTCTTTACAGCATTCCAGATAAGTAACATTATTTACAACATTTTAGACATTGTACACAAGTTTTAGCCAATCGGAAGATGAGAGAACAAAGGCTTTTGTACCAGACTAAGGGATAAATGATTCATTTGACTGAAAAATATTGCAAATTTCATTTTATCAATACTAGCCGTACCCGGCCACGCTCCGCATGGAAATGTTTTTTTGTTCAAAATCGTAAATCTCCGAAATTTCTCAAACACGCGCCTTATCTGTATTAGTTCAAAATCTAAGATTTCCGAAAGTTCTTACTAATTGCTTTGAAATTTTGATACAACGTTGCATTCGAATACACGCATGTTTTTATATACTTTTATATACAAACGTTGCTGTAGCTCAGTCCGGTCAAATGGTAAAGAGAGAACAGGGAAAGACCACCTCTCTAATATGTTTAATTTCACAATGCTTGGGCATACAATATTTTTTATTGTTCCATTGTCTTTGTAGATATAGAGATTGTCTGGTTTGCCGACTCTAGAACACGCATCATATGATTTTCCATGTAAGCAATCACCTACCTAAATCTGAATCTCACAATTCTAAAGATTGGCCCTGAGTTTTGCTAACAGTGATTGCAAACTTCAATCGAATTGGAACTGCAATCTCTTAAATTAAACTGGTGTATCTGATGGAATCATAGGAATGCGAGGAATGAGGACATCTTCACCTTTGAAAGGTCCAGTCAAGATTGTTGCTTCTACGGCGTTGCTTATCAATTTTCTTTACTGCAAGCTGCGTGCCGTTGCAAAGTTTCCGCTAGTTGATATTTCGCAACATGATAATTGTCACTCGATTTTCAAGAGTAGGACGTGCGATGGTATCCCTGGCAGATTGAGTGAATTCAAATATTCTGTTCGGTAATCAACCGCTTCGTCTGCTTCCAGGATACTTGACAAGTGGACAAGCAGCGATTATAGACTAAAAACTTGATTCATCGCTTTCCAACAAGGAAATTATGTCAGGGTTTTTACCACAATAAATTTTACAAACCTTAGCAGTGGAATACACAATCGAAGGAGAAGTTTCAGAACTTGCTTATTGGAAGTTTGATCATGATAAAATAAAAGTTATTACTTTGAAGGATTATAGACTAAAAATGCAAGAATTTCAAGAAACAGTGTCGACGGACTTTTATATGACTTCCTCGCTTTGAATGTTAGACTAAATAATAATGTTAAGTTCGTAGATGTTTTTGTTCTCGACCGCATAAATAGTTCGTTTACTCAGCCAATCGTAATTTTCATAATTGGTTTGAATATTGAGAAATACTTTTTTAACCAATTCTTGTTTTGACATCACTAAATTGCAGAAATTATGAGGCAATGAAAATCGTCCCGAGTCTAATCAATCGCCATTTTTCCGTTCTTTTTTTCAGCAGTTGATGGGAGATAATCTCAACATCTTTCCGTTCCAATTACCAACAGCTGATGAGATCATCTCAGACTGATTGATCGTTTTGCAGCTGGACACGCATATTTGTAGTCAATTTTAACATCTTTATATGTCATCACAAAGTAGAGTATTTCAGGCAAGCATTTATTTCGTCAACTGGCGCTGATCGAGGAATTACATGTAATGTTTGCCTGAAATCTCCTGCAAACAATGTTAATGCGTTCCTAAATGGTCTGATGCTTCCACACAAATCTTACAATGATCGATCAAGAACTTCGAGCGATTTTTTATGCGTCATTGTACATTTATCCCAAACAATAAGTTTGCATTTCTGCAATACTTTTTCCAAGCTGGATGCTCTGGAAATGTTGCGTGTGGGAATTTCAATGAATTGCATGTTCAGCGGAAATTTCGTGAGCAGTTCTTCCACTTGGTAGCAATATAGCAGCTATTACGGATGATGCAAGAGCTAAGGCTATATTATTTTGGGATTGAATTGCTGCCAGAATCAATCTAATAGGAACATTTTATCAGTCTCTTTTGGGCATCTAAAAAAAAAGATTCTCTAAATCTGTTATCGACAATTTGCATTATTTGATTGTAAATGCCTTCTTGTTCAAGCATTAGCTAAGGAATATTTCATAGCACATACGGCAAAAGGTCATCCATGTTTTAATTTTGTTCACGACGCAATTCTACATCGAACTAGACAGCAGACTTGGTGATTTGTTCGTCATTTCTAAGCACAGCTTCATTACTACTTATGTGTCTTCCGGTCTGATACTGTCGATTTTATCGATATATAATACTGCATTCCTATCACTTCTTTGTGATGCACGTTAACACCTGCCATGTTGGTGCCTTTTAACGGAGTTACAGTATTTCATGTTTATGTGCGCTTTGTATGTTTTTAATAGTAAAGGCGAATGTGGAACAACCCGATTATCTACTTCGATATCATCATTCCAAATTTGTATGGTTGCTAGTTTACCGCCATTTTTTACTGATCTTCTGTATAAAGAATATCCATCTCTGTTGAATACTAATGTTCGAGGATATCGCCTAGAGCATTTTACGTTTATCATGCATGGTGAATTTGGATTCAGTTTATCGTAAGATCCATGTATCATATTTTTCGTCACAACTTCGTGCAAATCCAAATCGATATCGGAATCGAGTATTTCAGCACATATTACATCGCCGATTTCGTTTGAACCTGTCACAGGTGGAAGAGGTGAAAAAAAAAAGTGGATATGTCTTTTAAAAAAAAAAAAAAAACGCCGATTTTAGTGCAAAGTTGTATCAAAATTTGAAAGCAAGAGGTCGCAAAGTTACGTGCCAAATAACAGCAACGGTGATTTACATTTTTGTTATATGGATTATTTGGCTATTTGTCAAATTTTTAGATGATTCTATAGTTCAATTTCCTTTAAATTTTCTTTTTTTTTTTTTTTTTCATTCTTTGAAATTTCCAAATATTTTGAATTAATTGTTATAGCATTAACACAATGCTTACCATATGTACGTACGGCAACCTCACCTCGAGAGAATTGTTCACTCGGTCCTCGGGAACAAGTTAATCAAGCGACATCTTTCCTTGATGCTAGTCATATATATGGTAGTACTGTGGAACGTGCTAATAAACTTCGTGCTTATCGAGATGGTTTGTTTTAATTAAATTGCATAACATTTCAATTTATATTTTAAACGATATTTTTCATTGAAATATGTCATTGTAAAATATCAAAAGTATAAAATAAAAATTTAAAAAAAATTAATGTCAGGAGACATTAAGGAAATCTTCTAAATATTTAATTACACAAATACTTGATTGAATATAGGCACAATTTATGAGAGAAATTGAAATAGCAATAGAAGGAAAATAAATTTATATAATTCTTTTTAAAATTAAACATTTTTTACAGGTCTTTTATTAACACAGAAAAATTCACGACAAAATATCTTATTGCCAACTACAAATGATGGTACCTGTTGGAATAATCGAAGCCCACAACGATGTTTCTTGGCTGGTGGTGAATTTACAAATTTATTTCCAACACATACTGCATTACATACAATATGGTTACGTCAGCATAATAATATTGCTAAACAATTAAAAGTTAGCCCCAATTTATTAATTAAAAAGTTGGAGGAAAAGAAAGAAATATATGAAATAATTTTGCTTCAACAAAAAAAGAAAGAATGATATTGATTTGAAAATTAATCAGTGAGAATATTCTCATTTAATTATTATTTTATTTCAAAATCTTCAGTATAAATTAGAAATATCCTTCATTGCATCTTTTGCTTTTCTTATTCATAAATTTTAGGCTATAAATGCTGATTGGGATGATGAGAAATTATTTCAAGAATCTCGTCGAATTGTTATTGCACAAATTCAACATATTACTTATAATGAATTTTTACCAATTATTGTTGGGAAAAATAATTTAAGACAATATGGTATTAAACTACGGCATAGTGATTATGATAGTGATTATGATTTGGTAAAACTAAAATTGGAAATCTTTAAAAATTTTTCAAATTTTATTCTTCATTAATTAATTTTAAACCATCATATGACAGAAATTTTTTAGTCTAAATAGTATTTAATAATAAGTTAGTTATTGATTAATCACATCATAGAATACAGGTGGATAATATTTAATAATAAGTTATTGATTAATTGTATCATAGAGAATAAATGGATAATGTTTAAAAACAAGTTATTGATTAATTAATTTTAGAAAACAGATGCCACAGCATTAAATGAATATGCATCTGCGATTGGATTATTTTTCTATTCACTATTTTCTGATCATATACTTCTCTATGAAGATGAGGAAGGAAATCGTAAAACTAAGAAATCCTGGAGTGCTATCATTAATAATCCGGAATTATTTTATAACGGTAAAATTGATACCATTCTAAGGTGTGTATATTATTTGTTCACTTTATATTGATGAAGATTGAACTAAATTATTAATCAGTTGATAGACTTCCAAGTTTTAAGTCAGTCAAAATTAAAGGTTTAATTAATCGGATTCGATTTTTACTATTAATAAAATTGAAAATTACAAAGCTAAACAATCTTTTAATCATCTAAATAAGCTCACTTATTACGGACAAATACAATTGCCAATGTGTTATCTCATGATCATACTTTTCTAATCAGTAAATTATTTATTTATTTATTTTTCATCACTCAAAAATTTCAACATTGATTAATTTGCGCATATTTTGCTTCATTAATCCCGATAAAATTTGCTAATTTTACAGGTATTTATTACGTGAAACAATTAGTAAACCTGGATTGCATATGAATAATTATTTCAAAAATGAATTTCTTCATGGTAAAGGCAATTATGGACTTGATTTAGCAGCAATGATCATACAAATGGGTCGAGATCATGGAATCCCGGGATATACTGCTTTTCGAAGTGCTTGCGGTCTTCGACGTCCAGCTAACTTCAGCGATTTGGCTGATATTGTAATTCTCTTTGGAATATTCATTATACTTGTATCAAAATTTATATTGCTATGTTTAATATTTGAAATATTGAACTTAATTATCTGTAAATTGATTCATTTTTAAATTTCAAAAATTATTAGATATCCAATTATATAGCCAAAAAAAAAAAAAGGCCAATGATATCGAGCAAATTTTACATTTGTCGATTAATTATAGATATTAAATTCACTTGATTTGGATGAATTGGCCAAATTATACGATCACATCGATGATGTTGATTTATTTATACTTGGTATGGCTGAGAAACCAGAAGTTGGCGCATTAGTTGGACCAACATTTGCATGCATCATCGGTAAACAATTTCAGAAGGTTCTATATTTAATTTCTTTTTTTTTTTTTTTTTTTTTTTTGAAATTAATAATCAAATTTGTGGATTAATAATCGAAGTGATAAAATAATATTCATTGTATGCTAGGATTAAATCGAAAAAAACTTTAGCCCGATTTATCAAACTTCAGCTTGATCTTTTTTTTTTTTTCAAGAAAATAAAAATAAAATCATTTTAATTTGTAGTGGGACATATTTTTGATAAATAGAAAAAAAGATATGAAATATTTCATGTTTTTTTTTTTACAATTTTTAATTTTTATGATGAATATGAATAGAAATGATCGAGAAATAAGAATGAAAATTAACGGAAAGGACAAATTTGGGAGAAATTTTGAATTTAATTACTTTTAAATTTTTTTCAAGATTCGTCGTGGTGATCGATTTTGGTATGAAAATTTCTTTGTACCATCAGCGTTTACACTGGAACAATTGGGAGAAATTCGGAAAACAACATTAGCACGAATAATTTGCGATAATTTGGAAGGCATTAACGAAATTCAACCAAATGTTTTCACACTTGCTGATAATTATGGGTAATAACATAATTATTTAATTAGCATAGTCATTTTTTTTTCTTTTCCTTTTAAATCAAATTTAAATTTAATGAATTATCACAAAGCTTCATTGTGCTTAAATTTGAATGCAATTATCAGGAATAAAAGTCAGAAAAGAAAAGAAAAAGTGATAGAATGGTAGGATGGAAGTATTCATAAAAGAATATTTGAAAAAAAAAAAAGATTTTACAGTATATTATTCTAAATTTGAATAAGTATTTCTGAATTTAATTAAAATTTTATTCAAACAATTCTTTATGATGAAGATTTTACAATACAGAAATTGTCCCATGCATTGCAATTCAACGATAATCGATACAATCGATTTAACACAATGGATTGATCAAGAACCTAGGCTCAAGCTACCTATAACAAAGGCTACATTAGAAAAAGCAGTACGATTGGGTGCTGAACATGCGAAACGTTTAAATGAAGCAGAAGCAGATCGAATAAGAAGACAAGGTAATGATAATAAATTATGTTTAATCCACTTTTTCTTTTTTGGCTTTAAAAAATTCCAAAAATTGACTTTTCAGAATTTGTTCTTATTCAAAAATATTCTTTGAAATTTGAATGATATTGAAATATCATTTTACTTAATATTTGAATGCATTTTAATACATGGATATTATATTATTAGGAAGAAATGGTAATGCAAATAGAAGTCAAAAATTGGCAGTTTATGCACATTCAAATTTATTAGCACCAAAAAAAGAATCATTGGAAATTTCGCATCGTGCCGAAGTTCTTCGTGAAGCAACCAAAGTTCTATTAAGAGGGTAAAATTTAATTATTCAAAGAAGTCATCAATTTTTTTTTTCCTTTCAATTTTAAATATGATTAATTTTGCAAAAATTTTAATTATTTTTAGTGATGGTTTGAGTGAACAAGAACGTTTACCATTAGAATTAGATTTGCCTACATTGCAACGCTTACTTCCGGAAGTTGATGTATCATATTTTGTTGGAAATATTACGGATTTTTTGGGCGAAGAGAATCCATCCATAGAAGAATGCTTACCGAGACCGTTACCCTGTGATCATACCACTAAATATCGTACATTTTCCGGATGGTGTAATAATTTGAAATTTCCACATTATGGAAATGCTTTTGCACCGATGCGTCGTCTATTGGATCCAGTTTATGAGGATGGTAATTTTCTTTTTTTTTTTTTTCGAATTCAAAATTTCTTAGCAAATTTTATGACATTATTATGTAGCACAATATATGATAGAACGGTTAATGACATTTTTACCGGAATTGTTTTCAGGTTTCGATAGTCCACGTATAATGAGTCATAATAGGGGACGTAAATTACCATCGGCTCGTAAGGTATCAAATGCTGTACATGCTGAAGCACCTGTATTTCATGCCGTATATACGCATATGCTTATGCAAATGGGACAAATAATTGATCATGATTTTGCTCATTCACCAGTTTCAAGAGGTTTACAAAAATTATTTTCAAAATTCAAATGCTATAATAAATTATTGATCACAAAAATAGCAAAGAAAGTATGTTAATTAATTTTAATAACAAAATTTTATTAGTATAATAATAAATCTCAAACAACACTTTGTATGTTAATAATTATTAATTATTGAAATTTTAAATTTTAACTTTTCCAATTTTTAATTTCTTTTTTTTTTTTTTTTTTTTTTTTTTTTTGTAATTTCAAAGAATGTTAATTTTTCATAGTTTCTTTTCATTTTTCTATCATTGTTAACAGGACCCGGAAATACAATTTTGGATTGTAGTCGTTGTGATTCAGCCAAAACCGTATCCATACATTGTTTTCCGATACCAATCGAAAGTGGTGATCCGTATTTTCCACATTTGCTTGATAATGGTGAACCACGATGCATAGCATTTACTAGATCTCTCCTCGGTCAACTTACTCTTGGATATCGAAATCAGGTATGCATACAATCATAACTATTGTTCTAATCTAATTTAAGTAAAATTTTTTAATTGGTCAAGGAAAAAATGAAAAAAAAAAAAAAGAACCTTATGAAATTTGCAAAATTTTTAACATTATTCTAAAATTTCAATCATTAATTTTAGCTGGATCAATTAACTTCTTACATTGATGCTTCATTTATCTATGGTTCAACGGAATGTGAAGCAAATAAGCTACGTTTATTTAGCCAAGGACTTCTTAATTTTACAGATCTTGGTTTTAATCGAGAAGCTTTACCACAAGGACGTCAGGAAAGAGATTGCAGGTTTTTCGCTTCATATAAACTAAATTAAAAATTTAACAATAATTTGGCAAATATTTATAAATTTTCATCCCAAGCTCATGATTGTCAAATAAAAAATAACAAACAAAAACTTTGATTATTCAAGCATTAAAAAATTTTCTCAATCTTGCCAATTTTTATCTTTAAAAAAAGAGAAAGTTAAAATATGAATATTTTCAGATCTCAACCACGACATCCATGTTTCAATGCAGGTGATGAACGTAGTAATGAACAACCAGGTCTTACCGTTATGCATACGCTATTTCTCCGTGAACACAATCGTATTGCAGCAGGTTTAAGTCGGATCAATAATTTTTGGTCTGATGAAAAGATATATTTGGTTATTAATTTCCTAAACTTGTTTTACTTTAATTCAAATTTGAAGTCGATTTTTTCAATTTAAAACATTTTATTAAATGATAAAAATCAAGTTTTTGATCTGATGATATATTTCGGACTTGATTTCCTACTTTTATTCATTATAGTTTCAAATTTGATATTAATTTTCCAAATTTAAAGTATTTTATCAATTTTATCAAATAATAAAAATTAATTTTTGATCTAACGAAATGATATATCTAGTATTTAGTTCTCCACTTCTATAATTGTAGTTTCAAACGTGGAATTAACTTTAAAAATTAAAAAAAAATTTAAAAAAAAAAACATTTTTTTTTCATTAAATAATAAAAATTAATATAATATAGGAAACACGACGTATAATGGGTGCTAAAATACAACATATTGTCTATAATGAATGGTTACCTATTGTATTAGGTTGTGAAGCTACTGCAAGATATGATTTGGTACCACGTAAAACTGGCTATTATAAAGGTAATTAAATATTTCCAATTTAATTTAAATTTGAATAAAATTATTTGTAATATTCGATTAAATTGAAAAAAAAGAAAAAAGAAGAACCAGTGATAATTTAAGGATATGATGATAAATGTGATCCTACGATGACACAAGAAATGGCAACAGCAGCATTTCGTTTTGGTCATTCACTTATACGTAACATATTTCCACGTATGAATGCTGAATATAAGGAAGAAACGGATGGTCTCGATTTAAAAGTAAGCGTACAAATTGATCTCGAATGACCTCGAAATGAATGACCCCAATTTTTTTTTTTTTCAATTAATTCACAAAAATAAATAATTTATTTATTTGTAATATGAATTTATTGTTTCTTGAAATAATAATTTTTAGGCTTCATTCAATAATGAAACATTCTATTACACTTTGGAAACTGGACATATTGAATCAGTAATTATGGGCCTTCTTGGATCACATAGGTAAAATATTTATTAGCTTATCACTTTTTGATATTTATTTTGAAAAAAAAATCAAAATCAAACTTGAATTTATTCTTTTCTTTTTTTTTTTTTTTTTTTTTTTAATCATTTCATATATTAAATATATAATTTTAGTATGGGCTTTGATCGTTATATCAGTGATGCGGTACGTAATCATTTATTCCAAAAATCATCGAATCCATATACAGGCATGGATCTTCCTGCACTGAATATACAACGTGGAAGAGATCATGGTATACCACCATATAATTCATATCGGTAATAGTTTTATATAAAATTAATTAAACAGAAAAAAAATTTTAAATCAAAATTGAAATAGAATACTTGAAAAGTTAGCAAAAATAATTTATGAAATTAATTTTAAGCATTGATAAATTTAAAAAATATTAACAAAAAAAAAAAAAAAAAAATGAAAAAATTCCAGTGAAATGTGTGGAATGCATCGTGCAAGAAATTTTGATGATTTGAAAGATGTCATGGATGATCGAACGATAGCAGCATTTCGAAATGTTTACGATCATGTAGATGACATTGACCTCTTTCCGGGTATGATGTCTGAAAGGCCACTGAAAGGTTAGTTCAATTTGTTTGTTTGTTTTTTTTTTTTTTTTCTTGCAAGGAATTTTGTAATTTTGATTTTTGAAAAGTAAATTTTTTATCAAAAAGAAGTAATTTTTATTTGATGTATGAAATTTTTCTAAATAAATTAAGATCTAAATAAGAGATTAATTTAAAAAAAAAAAAAATAAACAAACAAGATTTAAAAGCTTATTTTTACGAATTCTTTACTGTTTTCATGAGAAATCTTTATTTCAGAGTGATTCCTGAAATAGCCATTAGTTTTTTGTTTTTCCTTTTTTTACTGAAAATTTAAGGAGCATTGGTTGGACCAATGCTAACATGTATCATTGGCGAACAATTTCAACGATTAAAACGTTGCGATCGATTCTTTTACGAAAATGACAATCCGGCAACAAAGTTTACGCCAGGTTTGTTACTTTCATAGAAACTGGCATTTCAAAAGATAAGAAATGGTGATAAAAGAAAAGTGATCATCGATAGTTAAAAGGTGTCTTTAATTCGCGCTTCGATTTATTTTATCTTAAAAATCTCAGGTTCTTTTTCCGTTGTAATTTTATCATATGACACTTCCAATCAATATTTCCAATTTATGATTTTCTAGTTCCCCAATGAAGAATGTATAAGATGAACTTCTGCGTCCATCTTTTGATCTGTCTCCATAAAAAGATTAAAACTTTCTCAAAGAGGAAAAGAGGCAAAAAATTTAGCCAAATTTCAAAGATATCTTCTGCTTAAGATCTATTTTTACGTGAAGTCTATCAAGAAAGTAATGATTTTATCTTAGTAATTTAAGATTCTTAATAACTGAAGAATATAATAACACTCTTAACGTGCATGTGCACACACACACACACACACACATACACACACACACACACACACATACACACACACACACACACATACACACACACACACACACACACATAAACATGCATACACATATATGTAGATATAAATTGATACGGATGGAGCAAAATCTAATAGCATTTGTAAGGTTGCCATTTATTATTTGTTTAAGAAATTTCGCTTTTTACCAAATAAAAAGAACCGTTCTTCTCCAAATTGTTCGAATATTTACAAAACCATTCCATATACACATATATTCCAAAACTAATTGTCAACAATGACAGAAAAAAAAAAAAAAAAGAACATTATATTTGAACGATATATATAATCAATTGATTTTTAATCTTTTTTGCATATATAATTTTCTTTTGAATTTTTATTTTATTTATTTTTTTGACCTTTTTTTTTTTTTTTTTTTTTTTTTTTTTTTTTTTTTAAAGAATAATTAGTAATTTTAGAAGAAAATAACCTTTGTTATTATCAATTTCTTTTGTCTACTAATTTATTTTATTTTTCTAAATTGTTGAATTTTGTTGTATTAAAACCATTTTTGCACCTTTTCTCTTCCTTTCTCTCTCCATCTCTCTCTCTTTCTTTTTTAAAAAATTTAGCTATCTTTATTTTCCAATATAAATTTATTATTGAATCAACAATGATCTCATGCCAGTTATCAAATTATAAATGAAATTTAATTAAGTCATTAATTATGATGTAAGGTATATGCTATAATAAGGAATTGTTGCAAAAAACTTTAAATGTTTCAAAGTTATTAGTAATTATTCGCAAATAAATATTTCAATTATATATCATTCCAGCTAACTAATCAATTTCTCGTCAAGTAATCAAATTAAATTTTGGAAATTAAAAAAAGAAAACAAAAATAATCTGAGATAGTCCTGGAAGAAATGCTTTCGAAAATAAGCAATAAATCACCGATTAGTCTATGACTAATTACACTAATTATCAAAATTATATGATGTATTTAATTAAATTATGCGAAACAAAAGATAATTCGAATTGTTTAAACATTACGTACATTTTAATATTTTACGCTTATTCA